>CAIGQW010054088.1:534177-546372 GCA_903798125.1 Danio choprae | reverse complement strand
GGGAGAACATGCAAACTCCACACAGAAACGTCAACTGACCCAGCCGAGGCTCGAACCAGCGACCTTCTTGGTGTGAGGCGAATGTGCTACCCACTGTGCCACCATGATAAATATATTAGTAAATTAGTATCAATCAATATCATTTTTTCAGTACTATTAATAATGTATTAATTATGTATTCCTTTTAATAATCATGCCACTGCATATGAAAAGCAAGCAATTCATAGAGGAAAACTGAGAAATAATTCGCTTAGAAATGTCCTTATTACTGATTTGAATGATTACTGACTTTATTGTCTTCAGATTTAAAAAAATGACTTAAAAAATATATTGCTTTTAAATAGTTTTATTTTTAAATGTAACGTTTGGATGTACAAATTTACATATAAAAATGTTGTTTTCACTAGTATTGGCTTTTCATTAAATCTTAAATCCTGTTTTTTTTTCTCTTCTGAAGCTGTAGATGAAAAACATCACAAGTAACTAACCTTAATTTCAGTCTTTTCCTTGTAAGGTTTCAGAAACATTGCATTATAGCAACATATCACCTAATTTTAAGACAATGTCTAAACTTAATTTATTTATAAATAGTCCTCTCTTGAAAGCAAACAACCTGCAAGCATACAGTACCAACACGTCTCTTTTTTAGCTTCCACTAAACAGCATGTGAGATTAGAACAACATAAGTATGATAAAAAATGACAGAATTTTATTTATTTATTTGTCCCCCCTTTTAACGCCACATGATAAAAACAGAACCTGCGAGCAGACAAACTAATGTGCATCAACAAAAAAATTACATATTCCCTGCATGCCTGTTGCAAGTATATTCACGCAGATATGTCTGAGCGCACACGTACCAGTTTCAGAAACACACTGGGGGCTCGTGAGTTTCCACCTCAAAGCAACAGTCAATTTGTTTTGCAAGGAAGGTGCGACGCAAAGCAACATCAAGCACATGAGACAGGCTACGACGCTAGCATTTGAAGAAGCGCAGACGAGATAGAAGACGGCGAAATGAGAAGGAAAGGAGGCGAGAGAAACACAAGTGACATCAAACACCCACACATTGCCGCACGCGCTCAGTCTGGGCTGCTGAGGAGAGCGCGGCGTTTGTCCTAATCAATACCCAGCACAAGGCATTGAGATGCAGCCAGAGGCTCCGAGCCAAGCAAACGTCCAGGCCTGCTGCCAAAAGGATGGAGGGAAGGGAGAGGGTGAAGGGATAGGAGACAACTTCACAATCTGAAGCCTTTCCGCGATGACGGGATGTGCCACGCTCTCTGTCTCTCCCAGACTGAGAGTTGGTTAGGCTGGGCTCTCGGTGGAAAGTCATGGGGAGACTTGTTTGGATTGTGGCTCTACATTTGGGTTTCATCTCAGAGAGTGACCCTCATTCTATTTAAAGTCCTTATTATGTTGAAGGACATATCAGAGGGTGGAATACACATGTCTGGGGGCATAGGGAATAATCCAATCTGATAGACATTCAAAATGACGCTTGATCTGAATGACTGACTGTCTGTCTGAATAAAATGAATAAAAATGTAAATGTTCAATTTTTGGATTGATGGATGGATGGATGGATGGATGGACGGATGGATGGATGGATGGATGGATGGATAGATGGACTGACAAATGGATGGATGGATGCATGGATAGATGGATGGATGGGACAAAAAATAAAGATTTTATTAAACGACAAATGATGCAATATATAGTATCAGTATATGTTGTCCATTTAGTAAATATAATAAAGATGTTAGTATATCAGATAGTAGTGTAAATAGCCATTGCTGTGTAATTGCAGCAAAGCTATAAAAAAACAGCGGATAAGCTAAACTTATGTTAAATCGATGGAACCATTGCTGTCAGTATTTTACAGTGAAATGAAACCTTAAAATGAAAAAAAAAGGTCCCAATTTGTATTGTGTCCTTAACTAATATGTACTTGCATTAAAATATAAATGCAATGTACTTGATGTGTTCATAATGTATTGCAGAATACGGGTAGGGTTAGAGGAAGGTTTGGTGGTATGGGTAGGTTTAAGGGTGGGTTAAGGTGTAAGGGGGGGTCAACAGCATAATTAAAGAAATTAAATAACTGCATGTAATTACATCTGTAATCAATCAATCATAAGCACAACTGTAAAATGGAAACAAGGGGCAGAAGTGTAAAATTACAGTAAATGGCTGGATCTACTGCTGCAAGTATTTTAATGTAATTTTCTTTACAGTGTGGATAGATAGATAGATTTTTGTCACATTAATTTAACACCTTTAACTTGTAAGACTTTATTCTCATAAACTTGCATTTTTAACCCTCACTGATCGTCTCTCAGAGTTAATAGTTTATGTTAAAGATTTAGTGCAAAAAAAAGAAAAAAACTGTTTTGTAAACTTTTCCCAAGTACAGCAACATATAAAGTGTAGCCTGCAGAGTTGATAGATACAGACTAAAAGCAGCAGAACTCAGATTTCGCCAGGTCTTTAAGGTGAAAACTCTTAATTCCACTGAAGAAAAATGGTCTGCAGCACTCTGTTAAGAGTTTTTTTGTTACTGAGAGAAAGAGCTGTGATGAACAGCGAGCAGAAGATTGTTTTATGGGTAAAATGATCTGTGTTATGACTGGTCGGGCACAGATTGAACACCTTTTTTTTTTGAGCATGTACGACCAGAACAACAGAGCTCAGTCTTTTGTGTGCATAAATGGGTTCGCAGCATTGGAGCTTTTCAGAAAAAAATAAAACGAGTCTAGCATCTGCTTTTCTTCCCTCTCCCTCTCCGCTTCCCCCTTTTCAATCTTTCTATCAATGTCTCTATCATACAGTCGTGTTGCCACTTTGCTATTTTATTCACAACACAAGAATGCACTCCCAGCTTCCCAGGAGGATGAGGCTGAATAAGGGAAAAAGATGTTGAGGGCTTTGTTTCTAGCTGCTGTTTCCCTTCAGTCAAGCTTTCTGTTGTTTAAATGTTTACACTGAACAGCCCAGAGGCTTGAAACAAGCTTGTATGCAGCAGGAAAATGACACTTTGTCAGGATTTCATCACATTTTCTCCCTTGCCAACCAATTCTAGCATGACAAGATCGCTTTGAAAGATCTGCTAATTTCATTCTGATGCTAAGCAAGTCAATTGGCCAAGGTCTCCTCAGAAGTCTCTCATTGTGCGTTGAGGCTATTCAGAAAGAAAACCTTCACTACATCAAGAGTTCATAAGGGCACACACACATAAGCCAAATCTATTTACACTTGTGCGGAGTTTCTCAGCAAATTCCCTTAAAGCAAATGCACATGCAGAACGTTTATTAAGCCGCTAATACCACAGGCGTTTTCCCCTCTCCGTTGCAGTAAACAACCAGAAAATGAAAACCAAATTCACTCAAGCTGATGCTCTTTTATTTAAACTAGCCCCGAAATAATGAGTTTCCTCCAAAGGCAGGAATTTCATTATTGACATCCTTCTCATTAAGCATTCAATCTTACAGCACTCAGCTTCTGTTTCCTCCCACCTTAAATATCAAATGATGTGCCTGCGAAACAGAATTGTAAAGATTTTATTATATCTTTCTTTGGCATGAGGATTGATTTGAGCTCAGGTACTGTGCGAAGCCTTGGCCAGAAAACAGAAAAGCAAGGCTTTATCTTATTGGTTTGAGTTCAGTTTTTTGGGTTTCATCCACAGGAAGAAAAACCATTGAAGAATGTACAGACAAATAGCGCTTTTGTTTACAATAATGTTGATCAATGAATTTTATACAGTAAATCCAATTAAGGAGATAGCAAACAGCAGTGTTTATATCTATGGTTAGTGTCATTAAATAATAAATCTCAGTAAACACTATGTTTCTACATCTCACAATGTTTTATTTTGACTGCAGTTTTTTTCTAAAATAGGCAAAGAGTTTGCACACAATGGTCGGTTGGGGAATATATAAATAAATAAAATCGAAACATTTATTGAAACAGATGGTCATGTTTTAGTTATATGACCTTCGTCAGCTTTTCTACTTCCTCCCTATTTGAGATATTCTTTGTGTCCGATGCACCTGCCTGCGACCATTCAGAGGTGTATTTCTGCAATATATAATGTTTGTTTAAAAAACATAGAATGAACTTTATGCATTTGGATTTCCAAAAATGATTAATATCAGACTGCAACTGCAGACAATAGCACATTCATAAAGACAGTTCACCCCTAAATGAAAATCTGTTGATTTTACTCACCCTCAGGCCATCCTCATTGACTTTTTTTTCTTCAGTAAAACTACATTTCCTAAATTCTTGGTGATGTATAAAATGCAATTGCTATACTGATACACACACACACACACACACACACACACACACACACACACACACTAGTCTAGAAATGAAAACTAGTCTAAAAAGCATAAACACACTAAACCAAATAAACTCTCATGGCTCCTAAGACAGCCAAGAAACTTATATAAAAATGTGAATTGACTAGTTTATTGACTTTAAATCCACCTATGTTTCACAGCATTATAGGGTACCTTAATCATTGCATATGCATTGAACTAATGCATGAATGAACTTACACATTGGCCTTAGGCTTTGGAATATATGCAAAACAAAATTTGTGAATAATGTTCAGTTTCTTGACAGTTTATTCTTTCACTTCTTAAAGAGATAGTTAACCCAAAGATGAGAGTTTACTAGCCCTCAAGTGGTTCTAAACCTTTATGAGTTTCTTTATTCGGTTGAACATATGTTTTGAAGAAAGCTGGAAGTCTGTAATTATTGACAATCATAGTAAAAAAGACAAATGCTATGGACGTCAATGGTTACAGGTTTCTGGATTTCTTCAAAATATCAAAAAAATATCTTCAGAATATTCTAAAGTCAATTAGTGTTTAACAGATGAAAGAAACTCAAACATGTTTAGAACAAGTGAAGAGTGAGTAATTTCTTTTTTAGTTTTGAGTGAACCTTCCCTTTAGGATCTCAGTAGATCATTAGATAAAAAACAAATGTATTAACTTTGTTGTCCCTGTATATGCTATTTTTTTACACACAAAATGCTGGTAACCATTGACTTGCTTGAATCTAATGAATCAGAAAAAACAGATATTTACATTTGTGAATTGCCCGATGTTGAGTAAATTAACATCAATTCTTTTTAAGCTAGACTCTCCCTTTAAGTCTCAAATACAGAATAGCAATCATAGCATAAAATACAAATATTTGGCAGATTATCTTTAAGCAGCATTGAACATTTGATGCCGCATATCTGTGCAACAAAACCCAAACTACTACCTGATGAATGTTTTAGTAAAAGGATAGTTCACCCAAAAAATTATTTGCTCTTACCTCACTTGTTCAAAGCATATATATCAGATATTTTAAAGAATTCTGGTTTATGGTACACATTGACTTCTGTGGTATATTCTTTCCAACTATGGAAGTCAATGTGTACCATCAACCAGCACTCTTCAAAATATCTTCTTTCTTCTGTGTTCAACATGAATGATGCCGAATGTTGGAGAGTAAATATTGAGAAACATTTCATTTGTGTTTATCCCTTCAAGACTTTTAAATAATGTTTGTCTACATGTTTTTAAAAGACATATGTGTTTAAAAGAGACATTCTGTATACATAATGTGCTTATTATCAAAACACAACCATATTTGCTGGAAATTCACTTATTTCTTCCAAGTTCAAAGGCAGATTTGTGCCAACAGCAGGCAATTTACTAGCCTGCCAAGCGTTACACTTAAGTAAATTGTGATTATTCATATTAATTTGACTTGGAACAGAACAGTGGCGGAGATGTTTGAATGGCTATGCTAGAAATAAATATCTCACTCATGCAAGCATCAACCAGCACACACACACACACACACACACACACACACACACACACACACACACTGAGTTCTGACAGTAGGCCAAGTTTTTTTTTCTCCTTTAAAATATCTTGATGTGTTTTTTACACGCTGCTAGCACAGTCCATCTAACAATGGTCCCATGTCATTTCACAAATGTTTCTATCCTTATACACTTTTAAACTTATACTGTAGTATGTGAGATATAAAACTCTCACAATTAAACCCAAGACTATTTCAGACATCTTGACGTCAATATCCCTCAATGAATTTAACGTTATAGTTCACCCAAAACTAAAAATTCATCATTTACTCACCTTTTACTTATTCCAAAAATGCGCTGAACAAAAAGAAACTATTTTGAAGATAGCTGGAAAACTGTAACTATTGACTTCCGTAGAATTTGTATTTCCTAGTATGGAAGTCAGTGGTACAGAGTTTTAGCTTTTTTCAAAATATCTTCTTTAGAGTTGAACGAAAACGTATTTTTGGGTAAACTATCACTTTAAAAACTCTACTTATGTAAAGATCACCATAGATAAACTGATTATTGCATGAACAAGCCAACTTACACAACCAAAATCAAGTGCTTTGTTGTAGGAACAGTTAGCAAACATTTACATGTCCTCTACATAAGTAACATATCAGCATGTATCAGTTGTAGTAAAGCTAAACACTATTAGCAATATTAAGAGAACAGTCGATTACAGAACTGAAGGATTCTCATTATCATCATCATCAAGCGACGGGCTCTCAGCAGCTGGTCGTTGACAGAAACTGCTTCCTTACTGATTGGAGCCAGCCTGAGATTCCGGAGCCAAATGATGTTTGTAGAAATTCACAGGATTCGGTTCCGCACAGAATTTTTAAAAAGCGCCGTGAATTAATCCTCATTTGTATCCAACAACTGACAGAATCAAACCCGACCCGATAACAATGCTGTTCCAGTGGCATAATATAAAAAGACATTCATTTGCAGCAGAATAATAAAACGGGTTCTGCGCGCTCGCAGCGAGCAGATAGCAAACAGTCGAATCTCCTCTGGGACTGCATTAGGAGTCGGGATTTCATGGATGCAATGCTAGATCTGACTCTTGTTGGCCCCACACAAACACTGACAGTCATACCCCCTCAGGCTCACTGCAATTACTAGGCAGGGGCCCTAAAGTCTAAACTTATCTGATTATATTTCCATTCTGCACTATCCAAACAGTTTTACCGCTCGAACGAGTCTGTTTAAAAGCCTCCTGGAGTGAGATACAGGCTCCGCACAGTCAGTCTACAGGTTCTCTAATATTAGGCTACAATCACATTTGGTCTCGAGGCAGATTCACGTGAGCCACCGCTCTGATAAGAAGCAAAGTTTGACATCCAATAATGAAAAAACAGACAGCACCTTTCAGAGGTCTACGTGCCTCATTTTGGGATATTTATTCATTCCTCAGTCTACTAGCAGTATGAATAAACATCAGAAGACTACAGCGCGAGGAATGGGGAAGAAGTAGCGTGTAGACAATGTGGGACAGCAGGATCTGACTGTCAGTTTATTTCACCTGGGGGCCTTGCAATGGGGCTGTAGCAGGTAGGGCTCGCAGAAAATGCTGAGCATTTTGTCAAAAATTCACGAGACATCTGTTGCCATGCCGGGACCTTGCTTCCTAGACGTTTAATTAAATAAGTGTCACAGAGCGTACGGATAAATATGCTGCAACTGGTGCAGGGGCGCATAATTATGACAGGGCATCTAGGGAGCTGCGGTCTTCCATGCTCATTATTGCCCATCTGGGACATCAAAAAACAGCACAGAGTCCCATGTGTTCATATGGGAACAAGCTTTTACTGGTGCCCTCAGAGGAGGGGGACATCCGCATTTAAACTATACGACTGTGGCTTGAATTTCTAGGCAAATGGGTCAGATCTTCCCTATTTGCGTGACTCGGTTGATGTGTATGAACGAATGGTGGTTGACATCTTGACATATGCCTGCATGCACACATTATCCCGCTTAAACACAGTGAAGGCAGTTTTAATCACATAAAGATGTGGATTTCACCCGAATTCATTTTTGTAAGCATGGAGGATTATCAAATATAATCAGAAGATTTAAAAATGGCTGACAGCTGTCATGCAGTATGATGCAACAAAGTGCCACTAAGACATTGTTTCAGAATTGCAATAGAGCAGTCAGGATTACTAGGAAATCCTGTACCTTACTTTACCAAAGGGGTACAGCATGACAACTCTGTACCTCATCTAACCCTAAAAGGTGTGCATTTGGTAAGTTAGAGTCTAAAACCCTGCTCCTGGGTACCCATTATCCTACTAAATGTATTACCAACCTGTATAGCACACTTGCTTGTGTATTTTCAAATGATCCTGAAAAGCTTGACTTGCTTCTTAAGGTTTGTCTGATTGTGGTTGTAGCTAAACTCTGTGGGATAATATGTTGAAGTCCACTAAAGGTAGTACAGTATGTTCTGTAATCTATGTACCTTTAATGGTACTGCCTAATGACAAGCTGTTGTACCCCTAAATGTTCAATTTTAGCACTTTTTTTCCTGAGAGTGAAAGTAATGTTCTTGCAGATCTACCCACAAAGCAAAAATTCCTACTGAACTTTTCTTTCAAAGTTTAAAAGCATTTGTATACAGGTTTAATGGTAGTCCTCTCTAAAGGTGGTCAGCTCGCAAACGGGTTGCACTGTTGGAAACTTCTTTTTTTTTTATGGACTCGATCAGGTATCCCAGTGGAATTAGAGCCCAGATCGTTATTAAATGCAGCACTCGAAACTTGTTTAGTATTTGTATGGGAAAAAAATAAGCACTAGACACCCCCGCGTCCCCAGAGAACTCTTCGGCTTCTGAGCCCTCCTAATTTATGGAATACTCCTTGTTCCCTGTGCTCCGCAAGGATGACTGAACCCGTTCTGCCATACCCTACGCACCAGTCACACTGATACTCATTAGCGGGAAGCTTCAGAACAAATATGGTTGCCCCTGTGGGGGAACGTTGGGCATCAGAGGCTAGCTGCTCCGTAATGGTGGTTAATGCCACCCTCCGTGAAGGAAAGAGCCTCGCGACTGCTGCTTCTTGCCACCCTCTGTGACAGGTACCCATTTTGGTGGATTTGGGGCTGCAAAGTCTGGCAGATTCAAGTGGAGCCAAGCAATTGATCACCAGAGAAAGACTTGAGGTGAAAAAGGTTCAGAGAGCTTTTTCTACCCATTGACCAAAGTGCTGGGTTTCCTTTTAGTCACCGCTAAGCTCCCTTAAAGCTGTCCAAGGACATTGAAAGTACACTTAGGGATGAAAACAGGGATCTGATCAATACAAAGAAAAACAAAGCAGCTCTGAACAGCTCTAAACAAACACCAGACAGACCTAGTCTATACTGAGCTAGTGTAAGTGCATACACTTCATGACAGGATGCTAATAAGTGTCAGTAACACAGTAACATGCATAATAGGGGACGACTGAATGCTTCTTAGATAAGATAGGCGGACGTTTATACCCCGGCGTGGCCGAGATGCTCTAGGATTATGCCGCTTTTAGCACTCCAATGCTTAGGGCATTGTAATTATCAGATGCACCTCAGCTTTTCCAAGCCTCTTCACAGTGAATGAATCACCAGTGCCAGTACTTTAAGATCTGTCAAACAGGATGGATCACTGGGCTGTACATCAGCCATCTGCCTGCGGATGCCGAGACCATTTTTACAGCAGCTAATAGATGAGAAATGCACCCCGTGGACAGAGCAGAACACCTTGTCAAAAGGTAAAATACCCTCGGGAGTGAACTGGATTAAGAAGTGATGGTATGACCATATGAGAAATGCGTAGGAGACTGATACAATTTAATTATTGATTGTGAATTGTTAATTGGCTTTCATTGTTGTACTAGACCAATTAAATCTATATAACAGCTACACTATATCTTTCAGTCACACTTTATTTTAATGTGCAATTCACGCTATTAACAAACCATTAACTTAGACTTTTAGCTCAATAAACTACTAAATTTGCTGCTTATTAATTGTTAGTAAGGTAGTAGTTGGGTTTAGGTAATGGGTAGGATTAGGGATTTAAAATAAGGTCATACTTTATAAGCGCTAATAAACAGTTAATATTGTAATAATAGGCTGGTAATAATCCAATAGTAAATTATGTGAATTGTTACTTAAACTACAGTGTTACCTGTTATATGCATTGTCTTATATTTATATGATTGAAATGAAATGTTTTATTAATGCTCAGTTGTGGATCATTTTGGATGTTCAGGTCAATACTTGCCATTCAAAAACATATAAGATTTATTAATAAAATAAATGTAAATATTTTCTCTATAATAATTATGTTATTAATTATAATATAATTACTTTATTCATTTTTTGGTTTTGACATTTTCCTAACTTAAACAAAAACAAAAAAACAAAAAAGAAAGGCACATTATACTTTCATAAAGCTCTCTGTAGTTTTTGGCGTAGTGCAATGACCATTTCTTTTCTGATAAAAATGTATTTCTCAGCCGATTATCTCAAATTGTTCAAATATCAGTCAATTCATTGTATTTCCGCCTACCAAGCGGGCAAGAAAGCATGATAATTGAAAGGAGATGAATCAAAACAAATTGCTCTGTGATTTTCATTCAGCTAGACACATGACAAAGCTGAAAAAGGGCTTGCATCCATTACTGCGTTTTGGCATTTATGTCCTTTTTCTATTCTACTATCACAAAAGAGCTATGATAAATGTTCTCTCTTTTCAAACTTCACCCAGTGTGTGAGTGAGGCATAGTAGTCACTAACAGAAATGGACTGTAAAGTGCAGTGGTGATGCAAGGCACCTATCTTCACTTGATCTCTTGGGATTGCTCTACAAGTGATGGGACATGTTGACGAGTGCTAGAGACCACAAGGTTTTTCAACCACATCTGCCAAGTTATCAGAACAGCAAACATCATACTTCAAACTTGATTTGTATAATGAATATTAAATTGCCAACAGGAGTACAGATAACACATCAAAATCTAGAGCTGATTTTGGGATCGAACATTGAAAAGGTTTAAACATTTATCCAGTATTAGCTCTTTTGATTCTAACAAAATTCCAGTTTGATTCTATTAGAACTGCTTCCAAATGATGACTGAAATTACATTAGCATTCTCCATGGATTCTATTCATGAATCCCACATATCACTGCCTTGTGAGCTCTCACTACAAGATCGGAGATCTTACCTTGCGCCCAAGTGCTGTTGATGAATAAAAACATCAGAATCCATCCGCCGCCCCACTTCAGACTTAACGCGCGCCTTGACATGGTGCTCCGGCACGTCTGCGAGCGTTCAGCACGCGTTCCCCCGCGCCACGCTGGATACATGTTGCGCCGTAGTCCCGGTTTCCCCAAAGCGATGCAAGACACTGAACGCGTCGCTCCCGTTCTTCCAAAATCTGCCTTTTAACGAGGATGAGTCTATAAATCTATAAGTCTGTACTCAACGGACACTAATAAAGTGCTGCAAAGTCTGATGAGGCAAAGTTTGAGTACTGTAGAAACGACAAGACTTCAAATGACAATCATTTTATTCTTTCGTAATTTTTATTATTATTTCGGTTTACCTTTCAAAAGTTAACCTGTAAGAGCAAATAGAAACATTTCAATCCCACTGAAGATGAATTCAGTCATTTGCGTTTAAAGGAGTGAATCGATTCCGCTGCATCCCTGCGCGTCATGCGCATCTCTCCAAGTGGATGCTCTAAAAAAAGAGACCCTATAAAGCCGCTGTTTGGAGAGAGAAAGAGAGAGAGAGAGGGAGAAAGCAAAGGCTCGAGTAGTGGAGTGTAGATAAGGAAATATCCCGTCCAGTGTCTTGGATGTATTCCCCCAAAATGCTGTGTCCGTGTCCTTTCGGTACTGAGAGCAACAATGTACGAGTGCCCGACAACTCAGGACTGAACTCCTTCACTGCGGGATGTCGCCACCACGCGGAGAGCAAGAAAACTGCGATTCTTATGACGGCGCGTCTGTGTTTATAACATAAATCCATCGAGCATCATTGAAAGTTTGGACATTATTCATACTGCGTCGAGACCGTATTTAGCTAATTGTCGAGGGTTTATAACTCAAACACGCAAGTGAGAGCTGTTTATATATGAACGCTTTATTAATTAATAGATTGCTGGAATCAGAGTTCAGCGGGGTCCACAATTTCCCACTGGATGCCAGTTTTATAACTCCACATTGCAAGTTCTCTGTTTACCAAGAGGGCACAAGCTCCTAGAGCAACATTATTATTAGTGCTCTCTCTCTCTCTCTCTCTCTCTCTCTCTCTCTCTCTCTCTCTCTC
>CAIGQW010054088.1:509562-530069 GCA_903798125.1 Danio choprae | reverse complement strand
TTTTAGGTTTAATTTTCATTCAGCAAAATTTCATTCAGGCCCCCAGGACAATCTTTGTGCTACTGGATGCGACTATGAAGTAAGGACTATTTTGTTAGAGTTGTTTTAAATTTAAGTTTAGAGTCGAATTTAAAAAAAAAAAAAAAAAGAAAAAAAAAAACTGCTTCTCCCAGACAGCATAAACATGTGTTCAGTGATGATAGTGTGACGAGTCTCCTGGAGTTCATTCAGTGTGTTTGTGTTCCTTTACTGACTCAGCAGGTGTAGTGAATACCATCAAACAGCCGTGTGTGTATGTCCTGTCACAAAATGCGGCTAAAAGCTCATCATGATTTTAATAGTTTGATAACGGTCTTTACATGTCCGTACTACACCTATGTACACTTAATGCGACTAAAATAGGAATACTCCACATGTCTTAATTCCATTTGTGTTTACGACCAATATGACTTTTAGAATACCTGAAGTGCTATTCCATTACATGGATACGAATCATAAGGAAAGGAGAACCTAGGAAAGGTTCTACACTGCTCCATGCCATTTGTAGATAATGGCTCTCACTGTGGTACACTACAGTCCCAAAGCTTTAGAAATGGCTTTATAACATTTTCCAGAATGGCATTATTTTCATTATTTTCTTTCTCATTTGTTTAGCTTTTCTTTTCTAGATCTTTTGGTCTATTTAATTTTGTCTGACAGGTGCTTTTTAAGTGATTTCATGTCTGCAAAAATGTATGGCAGTAATCAAGCTTGGGTGTGGCTAGATAAATCGTACTCACTAAACTGCAATAATTAAAAAAAAGATATCAGTAAGGGGCAAACACTTTTTTCAGATGCCAGTGAGCACATTGACGTCAAAACGACATAAAGACAAATTACAAATGCAAATTGATTTAATGGCAATTGATTACCTTGATATCAAAACAACATCAACTTGACAATTAACACTGGCATCAAAAAACATGCCACAAATAGATTACAGGACAGTCAAATAATCAATTTCTGACATGTTTTTTGACACCAATGTTAGAGGTCAATTTTATGTTGTTTTGATATCAAAGGGGTTTACAGGCATTGTAGGGACACAAAATCCAGTGTAAATTTGTTATTTGTAATTGAAGCTTTTAGACAAATAAAATAATAATAAAACAATGTGTTGTTAATTTGGTGGTCAAAAGGGCATCAACGTGTGGATGTCAAATAGACATCAAGTTGCCCACTGGGATTCTTCTCTGAGCAAAACATTTGCATTTTCCATTGTAATTAAGCAACACTCACCATGTACCGTATGATTAGCATGTGGGCTGCGGAAGAAGTAGAACAGAAAAACCAAATAAACCTCGCGAGTGCTGCTGACTGGGCCTTGAACTGTTGAATGTGAAGGTGGGTGAGTCAGAAGTGAACCGTATTGATTAATGCACACAATGGTGTGCCTCGGCTTTCAAGAAAAGCATTTTTCCATTAATGAAGGAACAGAAAGCTTAGTGTGTGTGTGTGTGTGTGTGTGTGTGTGTGTGTATGTGTGTGTGTGTGTGTGTGTGCGTGTGTGAGACTGCTTGGCAGTCCACGCTGTCATTCTCTCCTGACGTCTCGTCTCAGCAGCAGGGTTCCTGGGCGTATCTCATGGCCTGTTTTAATGATGCTCACATGATGAGACTCGCAGGCTGGATGGCAGCTCTCCTCTTCCAGTCTGATGCAGACGCAAATTGCGCCTGTCTTGCCGTTATTATCCCGCTGCGCACTGTTCCCAGGTAGACATGGCAGGTGGCAAGAAACACTAGTTAACTGGCTGGGGAAGTAGGTGCCGCGCTGGGTCTTGCTGCATGTGCTCTGTTTGACTTTGAAAGGTACAGATTTAGAATAAATGAATACATTTCTAGAGTAATAGGGGAGGGTGGTATGACCAAATTCTTACATCATGCTATAGGTCATTTTATATCACTGTTGTGTTAATGCAAATAGTGTTTATTTTGAAAATTGTATATTTTTTGTGGTTTTTAGGAGCAGGTTACATACAGGGGTTGGACAATGAAACCGAAATGCATGAAATTACCACAATAATTTATTAGTATGGTGTAGGACCTCCTTTGTGACCACTACAGCATCAGTTCATCTTGGGAATGACAGACAAAAGTCCTGCCCAGTGGCCAGAGCCATTCTTCTTGCAGAATAGTGGTCAGGTCACTATGTGATGCTGGTGGAGGAAAACGTTTCCTGACTTTGTAATATTTATGTGTAATGGTTAATCCACAACACTCCAAAAATATTTTTTTGTTTCTTGTTCAAACTATTTATTTAAAATAAGCCAAAACAACACAATTCTTGAGATTTCGTTGGAACAACTTATTTATTTCACATTCAATCAACTTAAATTTGTAAAAAATGTGTTAACTTTAATCCTTTATGTTGTCCCAACAAAAATCGATTGTGTGGAACCCAGCATTTTTTACAGTGAAGGATGAATATTGTAATTCTTTAGCTGTTATTTAGGGTGGTTAATGTGCTACATATCACCTTTTTTATAGATATAGGCACTTTGTTACACTTAAAGTAGTTCCCCTATTATCATGAGACAAAGAACCACTGCAGGTTTTGTATATATGGTTACAAATTGAAGCCACACACACACATGCTTGTACAACTAGTTTATGGGTACTTTCCATGGATGGAATGATTTTTATACTGTACAGATTGCATATTCTATCCCCCTACCCAAACCCTACTCCTAAACTTAACCATCACAGGAAAAATTCAGAATTTACAGAATATTTTCAAAACACTTAATTTTGTGTGATTTATGAGCCATTTTCCTCATGGGATCAAAAAACGTCCACAGAAAGTCAGAATTTACTGGTATTGCTATACTTGTGCAAACAATTAATCCCCACAAGGTCAGGTATACAAGGAACACATACACTTGTACAGCTACTTTATGGGGACTACTAATTGATGGATTGGTTTAAACTGTACAGTATATTCTACCCCCCCCCCCCCCCCCCCACCCAAACCCAAACCCTACCCCTAAACCCAACCCTCATAGGAAAAATTTTGAATTTACACATTTTTAAAATACTTCATTCTGTGTGATTTTTGAGCCATTTTCCTCATGAGGTCCAAAAAAAAAAAAAAATTAAGTCTCCACAAGGTCAAAATCGATAAGTATTGCTATACTTGTGGGGACATTTGGTCCCCAGTGTCAGAAATACAAGGCACACACCTTCAGCTACTTTATGGGGGCTTCCGATGGATTGATTTTTACACTGTACAGTCTGTATATTCTACCCCCCTACTCCTAAACCCAACCCCCACAGGAAAATATCTGAATTTACCCATTTTCAAAACATTATTTCTGTGTGATTTATGAGCCATTTTCCTCATGAGGACCAAACATATAAACAAATGAAGTCCCCACAAGGTCAAAATGTATTAGTTTTGTTATACTTGTAAGGACATTTGGTCCCCACATTGTCAGGAATACAAGGTACACACACACAACATAGTACAATCTCTTCCATGGTGACGCAAACAGTTCTACCATCAAATCCATTCTTTGTTGTTTACATTCAATTGTGACTTGTTTCAGTATAGTCATAGTGGATGATATTGTGTTTAGCCTAGTTTCAGCTGATGATAACACACGTTAGTCATTAATCACCAGGGTTTATGCATCAGAACATGCTTCAGATGACGAAACCTTAGAAACAGTATCATTTATCAGCACAGCAGTCTCTCTTCTAGTTGATCATATGTCACTTTTTTTCTCTCAGTTTGAGGCAGACCCTTCTCCTTGTTTAATATTTTCCATGAAACTAAAGCCTGGAGGAAAACACATAACGGTGTGTAGTGACAGCTCTATACAGCGCGTCAAGCAAAGTTTTCAGCAATGCCAATCGGACCTGCCTATTAACCGCCGGGCGAGAATACAAATCAAGCCGCATAATATGACCCGCTATCCTACATGCTATTTCTCGGCTTCGTCTCAATCTGGCGCCTGTCAAACTGTAGCACTGTCATTCCATTCCCGAGGAAAAGCGTTTCGCATTTCTTCTCCTCCTACTCCTCTGCACTAGATTGAACTAGAGGAATGGAATAGCTTAATTTCATTCGTTTCCAAGTTGCACAGTGGCTCAGTCTGGGAAATTAGGGATACAATGCAGTGCCCCTGCGCACTGAGTCTGATTGGCGGTGTTTGGTGGTCCACAGGATCCCATAGGCTTTTGTGATGCTGTGGATTGGAGGCTCATTAGAGCTGCGGCTCTGCCTCCCACCATGGCTACTATCCTAATTTGACATACGTTGCTTTTGATAAGCCTTTTCTCCTGAGAGCGCCTTCGCCACATGTCCGCTGGCGCACACACACACACACACACACACATATGCGCACAATTATATGATATCACAGCATTACTCTTACTAAGCTGCTGTTAAACAGGATGTCTAGCTGGGGAAATCTGATTTCCCCTTGGAGAGAAATCATCCTTCACAGACATAGCACCCGTCCCTGAAACGCTTGTAAAGCCAAGCAGATTGAAACGTGAAAAATGCCACCTCCGTGGGATAAAAACATCCTCAAGTGCAGCTCTGACCATGAAATATGTATCGTCCAGATACATATTTCTCCTTCTCAGCTGAGCCGACAACAGCGTCCAGTTGCGCCCTGGGTGTGTTCACTAATCTTTATAAAATCTAAAAACGAAATACTGTTATGTAGAGCCCCTTTATGATACATTGTGAGTGTGTGTCATGTTGAGATTCAAATGGCGTGAGATTAAACAAAAGTAAAGACGGATCTTCTTGCACTGTAAAAAGTATCGGTTAATTTACATTTACGGTTGTGAATTGCATTATGGGACGTTGATCTCTGCTCTGTCGACTTTTGATGTTGAAAATTAAACTCTACAGTGTAACAAGGTGCCTTTTTTTAGTATATTAATATATAATTTTAGTATAACATATAATGACAGCAAATGTACTGGCAGTTTATTACAAGCTTTTTGTACTGTAATATACAACACCAACCCAGACAATTTATCACTTTAAACTATTAAAATGTTAATAGAAGTCACTTTTTCCAACTTTTCAAGGTTAAACGTTTTTGGAAGAAAGAGCAAGGTCTGCTAATGCAATTCAAATACAAAATTAAATGGGGAAAAATTTTATAGAAAAACATGAACCACAAAATACAGAAAACTGCTAATTTGTGGGTATTTTTTTACATTGTGGTGACACATATTTGAATGGACTGGTTACAAAAACTAATAACTGAATACTTTTCATGTGTTAGGCCCAGAATTCTCAAAGGCTTAGTGCAAAGGTCCAAATCGAAATGTTCATCAATGTCTAAGGAACAAATAGATTCAACATAGGATAATTCTGAAAACATAGCCCTATATACATTTCTGGAAATTGCAAATTATGAAGCCAGAAGTACGTATGGCTGCATTTCATCTTTAAACCGAACGCTATGGGGCGGTTCCTTTTTGCACTTACCAGCTGACCGCTTAAATCTGTATGGATGGCTTTCCCGCTGTTAGAGGTTTGTCCAGTTAGCTTGACATGTACATCGACAGACTTGAGACGTAGAGAGGAGTTGGCCACGACGACGGGATTCAAGCCCGCGAAGAGGGCGAAGGTTCCAGAAAGCAGGTAAGACAAAAACAGAAGCCAAAAAATAAAATAAACAAATAATAAACAGGGTGAGAATGTGTTAAAACATGGTAAAAATCAGGCAAGGGCTTTTCTTTATCTGGATTGCTTTTTAAAACTGTCGGTTGGGTTTAGGGATGTGGGTAGGCAGGTCAATCTGTGCTTTTGAAAACACTATTGGTTGGACTTAGGGAAGGAGGAGGGTAGGTCAGTAGATTGGTCATTTAGTCAGTCATTCATTCAGTCGACAGTCAATCGACAGTGGCCTCTGGTGGATTAAATGAAAACAAAAAATCCATCCAGAGGTAGGCCATAAGAAATGGTGCAAAATACAGAGCAGTCTAATGTGAGAAATGGCACTGTCTGTATTTCTTCTGCCTATACTTTTGTTTCGCAGTGGTGTCTGACATTTCCACTCTTCACAACCCCAACTTCATCTCATTACTAATCAAACACAACAGTTTTGTGCTGGATTGGAGCATTCCTCTTGGTCAAATCCTCTTCGAAACAGTTTTCCTTTCTGGAAACTGACATCCTCACTCATTCAAACACAGTGTCAACACACTAAAACAACACTCACAGTGACAGCACACAAAAACTTTGAATTTGTCATGAAATCAAAATTTACTTTTCTTATGTACATGTCGTGATGATATATCTGTGGACTTTGGGATATTTTGTCAAATAGCATAACCTTTCCTTTGCCTTGAAATGACTTTTCTTCACTTCTGGTCACATGCA
This sequence comes from Danio choprae, assembly GCA_903798125.1. Classification (NCBI taxonomy): domain Eukaryota; kingdom Metazoa; phylum Chordata; class Actinopteri; order Cypriniformes; family Danionidae; genus Danio; species Danio choprae. The sequence goes on along the minus strand of CAIGQW010054088.1, from coordinate 523,682 downwards.
ATGCCTTTTGGGCGGGGCTATCAATGCGTGTCTCATTTCTGCTCTGCTTTTGTCCATTCCTCAATCTTCCTCCATTTTGTTTGGAACTGTCATGATCACCAGCGATTTAACTCTTATAGATCTCTGGAGAACATTTATTATCACCAGATCTCATGTCTGCCACTAATATGAACTACAACTCCCATCATGCACCTCACACACACCTGTTCCAGATCACCAATGAATGCACACACACAGCTGGGAGCTCAAAGACTGATTACACAGTCTATATAGACTGCTCACACTCCCACACACTTTGCGGAGTCTTGTTATTGTAACACCATGAATCGTTTCCTAGTTTAGTCTTTTCGTGTTTCATGACCCTAGCCTTGTTTCCTCATCTATGTTATTGCCGCCTGTACCGTACGTATTGCCTGTGACCACGACTACGCATTTGGATAACCCTCATTGTACCGTATGCTCCTGTTTGACCTTTGCCTGCCTGACGATTCCTAAAGGGTCATGAAACACCAAAACACATTTTTTGAAATGTTGACAGTCATATTTATTTCCCACGCTGCTAAAAACACTATTAGGACACATATATTTCACAAAAAAAGTGAAAATTGGTTGTTTTTGCGTTATTTCGAGCAAATTCTTTCTTCTGGTTTGAATATAAATTTAGAAGCTACGACACGGTCATGAGATCATTGTGTAAATACTGGCAGGTACAACATGACGTCTTTAAGTTTTCATTTTTAATTCAAGAGAAAGACTTGGTTTGAACCTCTCAGCACACTCTATTGTGAATAAGGTGCAACTTCATTAATATGCATGATAGCTTCAAAGACTGTTTTTACCTGTTACAATGTTCAGACGGCAGAGAGACGCCTCGTTGTGTTGCCAACCATAATTAAAACAAGTGAAAGAAGAAGAATTGTTTGGAAACATGGGTTGTCAGTGTTGCGTTTATAAATGTGCTGCGGTGAAGTTTTTGTTTTCATTTCCCCGCTATGAGAGCGCAGCTTGACTCACGTGTGGATTACAGTGCTCTGCTAACATGGGAAATTGTATGTTGGTAAGGAACATTTTTTACCCGAGAGCTTTTCGCATCTGGAAATGGTGAAATCCGGATTTGCCACTCTTCTTCTTTTTAAAAAGATGCGGTTCCAATTCATCTTGATTATCCTATCTCTACGGATTTGGTAAGTGTTTGATCAGTGTTCTTTGTTCATGTTTATTCAGACGGCAAAGCTAGTTATCAAAGCTAGTATCGTCAGCAGTACTCTTTCAGTTTTTAAAGACATAAATGATTTAGTTACTAAGTTTACAGTATGTTAACATCACTACAATATTATGGACTGAAAGATCTGCAGTAAATGCTGCTCTCCGAGTGTAAACATGTAAACACCTTAATCAAACTATTACCATCGTGTAGGATTTTTGCCGCATTTTATGACAGGATAGTCTATACGCACCCGGTTTTCTGATACTATTCTCTGCACTTACCGTGTGCATCTAAGTTACCAAGAAATGTGGAGGTTTTTTTTCCTCCCATGCGGTATCAAACATTCTATTAAAACTATACTCTTCCGATGCAGTTCCTCGCATCGAATGTCTTGTTTGTCAAGGGGAGCATGCATAAAATGTTCCTGAATGAAAGTGAAAGGGTCAAACTGCAGTTAAAGTCGACAAATTAATAATTTGGCAAATAATTCGATTACTGATGTTCATGTAAACGTAGTCACTATCTTTCTCCCCTGCGTATGTGTTTATTTTGCCTCTATGAAAACTCCCGTTCTCATGCAAACCCTTCCCTCTTTCGCCACTTGACACTCCCCCGCAAACAAAGCTAGACTCACCCACTTTCCTGACTTTTCCTGAGGGGGGGGAAGGACAATCTTAACCTCTGTTTCATGCCAACTTTAAATATTGTCTTTAGTTTCCTTTTGACCAAAAACTAACAAGTAAGTTACACTTTTAATCCCTTTCACATAATTAGTGCTCTTAAAATATTAATTGTATGTGGCATTCTGAGATATTAAGCTTTAAAGTTTTTGCATTCCAGAGCAAAACATACTTATTTATTTATTTAGGTAAAAAAGGTTTCTAAAAGAAAAAAAAATCACAATGTAAATAAGCTGTCACAGCATAGAGTTATGTGAATAATTAAGTTTTGACAGAAACATCAAATAGAATCTTGTCATTTGAAGGTCACGATTTTAATTAAACATCACAAGATGAGAATAAGATGAATAACACATTTACAAAATGCTGACTTTAAAGGAATTTATCAGCTAAAACAAATCAAGCTAAAAAAAAAATAAAGCAAAAACAAATCATCCATATATGTTAAAAAAAGGAAAAGGATATTCTCTGTCTGGGTGAAGTCAGTACAATAGCAGTGCCAGTACTTGTACATTACTTAAATAGTTAATAGAATAATTCACTCAACAATGAAAATGACCTCTCCATTTAATTATCTAAATATTTCAGATTTGTTTTCTGTTGTACAAAACAAGACATTGTTAAGAATGTTTTTGGAAAAAAAGCAGCCTTTGACATCATCAGCAGGAACAAAGCATTCTATGGATGTCAATGGCTGTTGTTTTCCATCTTTGTGTTCAACAGAAGAAAGAAACTCAAAAAGGTAAAACTGAAACTTATACTGTAAAAGTGGAGAATAAATAAATTTAAATGTTTGGTTGATCTGACCCACCCAGATATTCATTCATTCATTCATTTTCATTTCGGCTTAGTCCCTTTATTAATCTGGGGTCGCCACAGCGGAATGAACCGCCAACTTATCCAGCATATGTTTTACGCAGCGGATGCCCTTCCAGCTGCAACCCATCTCTGGGAAACCACCCAGATATATATATGTAAAATCACTTCACAAGTAATAAACTGCACTCCAGTCCAGTAGGTGGCAGAATGTACCCTTTATGTTGAGAAACAGAAATAACAGAAGAACGCTTTATTCTTCTTGTAACAATTTATAAAAATGTGTCAAATTTGTAAAACTGATCTGAGATCAGGTAAAAAAAAAAAGAACAAAAACAATCACCTACAAACAAGTTGAAATTATTGAAAACAAAAAAAGTTTAAAAAATAAAATAAAATAAAAAACTATTTGACTTTGCCAGTTTGATTTGTGCTCTGAATCTCTGGTTCAAAACTAATGAGCCACACAGGTTTCAAAAGCACTCATCACTTTTTTATCATGTTTAGGAGGTTACAAATTTAGCATACAAATTTAACGATAAGATAATTTTCACAAACCAAACTTTAATTATGTTGACAACTTGCACATCACTGTTAGACTCTGTCGTAATTTTACAGTTTATTTATTGCAAAAATGCCCAATACAATACCACATACATTCTTTACAGTTCACTACTGTAATATGCACCGCATTGTTGGTAATTTTTAACTTTTACAGTAACTAACTGCATATTAGGAATTTCAAAGTAAATCAAAGTAAACAAGTACTGCTACTGCAATTGAAGACAAAAATGAGACAGCTAACGAAAATATTAATTAACACCCTACATCACAAAATGTATTTAAAATTGACCGATGAATGAAAATTACCTTTGTAAACCATTTAAAATTGATACAGTAACAATGAATAATAAAAAATACTGTTGATTTGTAATTGATTAAATTCAATAGTAAATGCTAAAAATAAAGGGTTTGTACTGCCAGTGTAAAATGTAAATAAATTACAGTAAAAGTGCTGTACAAACTGTCTTACTGTAAAGGGTTATTTTAATATAAAAAGAAGTTGCTGTAAGGCTATTTTACTGTAAAATTAAATTGCGGTAGGGCCCTGCTACTGTACAACATATTTAATGGTAAGTTACTGTAAAGGGGCAGTTGCATTAAATTGCTGGCAACAGTGCTGCCCGTAAGTTACCGCAAAAATACAATAAAATGTCTCACAGTTTATATCAATTTGATTTTAAATGTCACTACTATATAAATCATACACTAAAACAGTAGATTAGTTCAATCATACACTAAAACTGCATAGCAATCTGGAACTTTGGTTGCATGGAAAGGTTGACAGGGATCAGGCTTGTTGTGTGCATTTTGGCTTAAACCTCTACGGCCAGACGGCACAGCACTGAAATGGCTTCCGGAGCTGGAAGGGGTCCTAGAAAGGGCATCTGATAGCTTGGTGTCTAAAGAGAGAAGGCAAATTATCAGAAAGACAGCATGAAGGGTTCTTGTGCATCTGCCCTCAGAGGGCACTCAGACAGATGTGGAAAAACTAAAAAGGGCACATGTCAGGCCCTTGAATAAATTAACATTCAGCGCACAGAGATACAAATGAACCACAACAGAAATTTCAAATTATCCCATTCAGCGGCGCCGGAACACATTGTCATCCTCGCAAGCCGCCAAACGTCTGGGAAAAAAGAGACTTATCCAAAGAGAGATACGAGTATGCAAAGAGGGTTTGAATGTATGGTGATAAAACTGTCTGTCTGTGTTATGGTTGCGCGGAGTCCTTTAGTTTCAAATGCACTCACCGAAGCCTTCGGTCTATAAATATGACACTAGCTGGCAGAGTTTGGCTATGTCATTGTGAGGTACCAGAATGTTCCTTTTAAACTCAGCCTGAAATCATTATTTACTTTCCTAATGCACATATTATTGTGCGTGATTCATTGGTGCACGTCACTCCAAAGAGGACATAAAGGGCTGTCTTTAAAGTCTATTTTCAAAATGCATTAACTTAAAATTGCTTTCCTTTTTTTTTTTTTTTTGGTTGACGTCACAGCCCCTTTTTTTTTTTAACAACATCAGCTGGAACCACTCTGTTCAACAAGCACTTTCGACATGCGGTCAGTTCAAGGTGTCCTAAGTGACTTTTGTATTGTTTTATTTTTCTTCCTGAAATTACTTTCAAGTTTTTCGCAAGTAAAAAAAATGACTTTTGATCAAATGTTTAAAATGACAGTCTAACTTGAGATTCATATTTTAGTCATATATAGCTAAAGAATATTGTTGTATTCTTCACAAATTTGAAGTAATTCAATCATGCAACTTTTTTGGAATAGCTTTAGCCAGATAATCCGCTTAAGTCAGATGTCATGCTTCACCGTTTCTGGATCCAATCAGTCTTACAGATGCCAAAAGCAAACAACAAACGGTGCTTAAATACACTCACAAATGTGTGGTAATGCTACCAAAATATCATGAGCATGTACCCCTTATTATTCATTCATTCATTCATTCATTCATTCATTTTCTTTTCGGCTCAGTCCCTTTATTAATCAGGGGTCGCCACAGCGGAATGAACCGCCAACTTATCCAGCATATGTTTTACACAGTGGGTGCCCTTCCATAAATAGCAAAATAAATAAATAAATAAATGTGTTTAAAATACTACTACTGCTACTACTACTACTACTACTACTACTACTAATAATAATAATAATAATAATAATAATAATAATAATATTAATAATAATAATCATAATAATAGGGTGACACGGTGGCTCAGTGGTTAGCACTGTTGCCTCACAGCAAGAAGGTCGCTGGTTTGAGTCCCGACTGGGACAGTTGGCATTACAGTGTGGAGTTTGCATGTTCTCCCAGTGTTTGCGTGGATTTCTTCTGGGTGCTCTGGTTTCCCCCACAGTCCAAAGACATGCCGAAGGAAAATGAATGAATGAATCAATGAATGAATCAATGAATCAATGAATAATAAAAACAATAATCATAATAATATGAAATTATGAGTGTTAACTGCTGGCACAAATCTACTATAAGTGTTTTTATACAACTTAGTTTAAATGAATTACAAATCTATGTATATATCTCTGTATATAGGGACAGTGGACAAAACTGTGACACCTTAATCAACAAACTAGACCATCGAACAATTTATTCTTCACCGACAAGTTTACAAACCAAGACACCAGACAAAATAATCAAAAAGAGCAATAAATAAAATTATTATGGCCATGTCTATATGAAAATCAGCCAATTTCCTTAAACAGAACAGACGCCCGGTGCCCCTTGTTAACATGCTGCTTCATAATTTGGTTCAAAGCCTAACTTAGAGTCAATGATAGACCCGAAGTATTTGTAAGATTGCACAGAATTCAATTTTCTGAGTTTTAGTAAATGCAACTTCATGTGGATGGGCTTGTTTCCTGAAATCAATAGCCATATATTTTGCCTTAGATAAGTTTAATTGGAGGTAGAACACATCACACTACTTTATAAGACCAACAATAATTCTTCTATAGTTCTACACAACTGTGACATATGGGATTCAACCCTCAGTGTAATATATTTTGATAGAGGCTGATAGGAAAAGGAAACGACAGACACCTATTTTACAATGGCCGACAAAACCAATTGTGTTGTCGCCTCGCATCTGGTCCAAAAACGATGTGCGTGAACTATAGGCTGAGCGACTTTAGATTTTTGGAGGTCAACTTTTATGTTATTAAAGTCAAGTCGACATCGACCAGTCTCTGGTGACGTCATCAATAAAACACAAGAGGCAAATGTTTTGCAACATGCCACAATTTGCGATTAATTTGCAGGACAAATATATTCACATGCTGTTTGACAGCTCATAACACGTTGCAAAAACAATGTAACATTACCAATGACTTTTGGTGCAAAACAAATGCAAATGCAGCGAAACGTCCTACATGGTGGTAATACTAAAATAAGCATACTCCACATGTCTTAATTTGATTTCTGTTTAGTTCGATTATGACTTTAGTTGGATTAAGGTCATCAAAAACTGTGATTTGCGCAGTGCGACTAGTCGAATTCAAAAAGTACCCTGGCAGAGCATTAAAGTCAACCAGTCGACTAGTCTACTCTGTGCAAATCCTAGCATGAATACACTAAGGCACAGATCGCCTCTTGTTACATCAGGTTAACACATGGTGTGTCTGGGAATTTAATTGTTTACTAAGAATATGCATTTCCAACAGGACACATACAAAACAATTAAGGCAATTATGCTAACAAAGACCAAAGTCTCAAACATCAGTTGCTAGTGAAGACTTTTCTTGCTGGCTTCTATTACAACTGTAGCAAACAAGCTTGCAGATTACATGTCATCATGTTTCATGATCAAAAAGATATTTCTGTAACAGTAACCAGTAACATCTGTTTATTTTATATTTGTATTGATATCAATACTCGAAAGCTCATGATTTGGTATCAATAGACCATTTTTACATTTACAGGTTTCTCAGCAGCTGAAGTCATCGGAGTTGGGTAAACTTAGAGTGCAGTGTCTCGCAATTTTGGGGTCACACCTCCAAATGAAATTGTATGAATTTATGTGAAATAGCCACTTTTGACAATATGTAAAATTCCTCTCTCCAAAATTGTAAAATCTCGTGAATGTCTTAGGTGTCACCCAGCCTGCAGCTCTACAGATGTCTGTTAGAGAGGTGCCACGTGCTAACGCCCAAGAGGAAGCGATGCTCCTAGTAGAGTGTGCTCTCACTCCCGGGGGGCACGGCTCGCCCTGGCACTGATAAGAGAGGAAGATGGCATCCACTATCCAGTGGGCCAACCTCTGCTTGGATACTTCCCTTCTGCCGACCGCCGTAACAGACAAAGATCTGTTCAGAGGATCTAAAGCTCTGAGTGCGGTCCACAGAATATCGCAGAGCGCGAACAGGACACAGCAAAGAAAGGGCTGGGTCTGCCTCCTCCGTGTGCAGCACTTGCAGGCTCACTACCTGGTCTCTAAAGGGCGAACAGATCTTCGCGTAGGCTAGAGAGTACCACAGAGAGATCCCAAGAGGGCATGTGAGGTGGGCAGGGGGGTTCAATTGCCATGCGTCTATGGGGAACTGGATGACAAGGTTATGCCTTCCCACGGTGCAGCCATTCACTGCGTCATGATAAGCGGAGATGGCGGCAACGTAGTCCTTCAGTGTAGAGGGTGACAGCCTCCGCTCCAATCTATCCTGAAGGAAAAAAAAGCACAACACTGATCTGACAAGTTTGGGGGTTTTCTCAGCGAGCAGCGCACCATTCAGTGAATAGACCCCACTTTAGGGCATAGGCATGCCTCGTGGAGGGTGCTCTAGCCTGAGTGATGGTGTTAACCACCACAGCCGATAGGTCACCTAAGTCTTCTGTGCTCCGTCTATGGACCACACGTGGAGGTTCCAGAGATCTGGGCGAGGGTGCCAGATGGTGCCCTGTCCTTGAGAGAGAAGGTCCTCTCTCAAAAGGATTTGCAAGGGAGGGGCTGTTGCGAGGTGAAAAAGGCCAGGTCCAGTTGGGCCAGAGAGGCGCAACTAGCAAGACCTGCTCCTTGTCCTCCCTGAGCTTGCACAGTAATTGCGCTAGTAGGCTCATTGGGGGGAATGCATATTTGCGCATGCCCCAAGGCCAGCTGTGAGCCAGTGCATCCGTGTCGAGGGATTCCTCGGTCAGGGAATAAAACCACTGGCAGTGGGTGCTCTCAGAGGAAGCAAACAAGTTGACCTGGGCTTCTCCGAAACATGCCCATATCAGCTGGACAGACTCAGGGTAGACCGTCCATTCTCCCCGGTGTGGAAGCTGCCGTGAGAGTGCATCTGCTGCACGGTTGAGCCGAGGATATGAATGGCACGCAGCAATTTCAGCCACGTATGACTCCAGAGGAGCAGACGGAAAGCAAGCTGAGACATGTGGCGGGAGTGGATACCCCCCATGCGGATGATATATGCCACCGTCGCCAAACTGTCCGTCCTGACCAGCATGTGTTTCCCCTCTAGCACCGGTAAAAAAATGGCGCAGAGCGAGATACACTGCCAACAGCTCCAGGCAATTGATATGCCAATGCATCCGGGTCTCTTTCCACTGCTCCGCGGCTGCATGCCCGCAACACATGGCCCCCAGCATGTACTGGAAGCATTCGTCGTCAAGACGACATGCCTGGACACTTGTTCTAGAGGCATACCTGCCTGTAGAAATGCAGGGTCTGTCCAAGGGCTGAGGGCACGGCGAAACAACGGAGTGACAGTCACCCAGTGCGTGTCCGCGTTACATGCTTATCTGGGGACCCAATCGTGAAGCCAATGCTGAAGCAGTCACATATGGAGCAATCTGGCTGCAGATGCCATATGCCCCAGGAGCCTCTGAAATAATTTCAGTGGGACCACAGTTCTCCTGTCGAACTCGGCGCGCTCTTGGACATCTGGTCCTCGGTGTCATCGAGTAAGAGGATGATCATCCTGTAGGATGGAGCGCTTCTCTCACTCGAAACTTGGATGGAGTGCGCTGAGGAGTGAGGGGTCCGCAAGCCCGAGGGCAGCAGATTGACCCCACTGTAATCCTCAGATCTGCCCTAATGCCAACCTACTTGCGGGGGACAACAGGGGTGGTTCACCCTTTTGCAAGAGTGAGCTGCTATCTTAGCTGCGCAACAGACATGCCTTCGCAGTGATGGCTTGCACTGCCCGCGAGCACCGCATTAACATGCTGAACCCCCAGACATGCCACGCAGTGCTCGTGCCCATCATCCGGGGACAGGGAACCACCGCATCCAGAAACGCACAGTCGGAACGACATCTCTAAAAAGACACGTTGCTCGACTGTGTTGCTCTTTTAGGGAACTTGCTCTTAATATACAAACTGCTCTTGAAGAACTGGACCAGAGAAATGCCCAGGGACAGGAGAATGAACCCACCTCGTCCGCTGCTGCTTGCATTGTAGCTCGCTCTGGGACCAGAAGAAACAGTCTGTCTGTAGCCGGCAGCTTTCTCTCTCTCTCTCTGTCTCTCTCTGTCTCTCTCTCTCTCTTGATTGAAGTCGGAGGATCAGCAAAATGACTCTTTCAGTTGCGTGAGGCTTCTGAAAGTGAAAAGGTGTTGTTGCGAGGCACAGCTGGCATTATTATACACGAATTAATTGTGATTGCTGCCAGCTGCATGCGCTCACACTGCCAACTCATTGGCATTTCATTGGCCCGTTTTATTACTTTTCAGATGATTGGCTTTCTGATGAAATACCCATAGTGAAGGTTTCCACATAACATTGTTGTTTCCCAGCCCGCTGGGGAACTATCGGTTGGTGTAGTTTTATATAGAAAAAAGTGCCTTAAACACAGTACTGTAGCTTTTACAATTAATATCAAAAGTGTAAGTGTTTTGAAATGTAAACAGATCCTCCCATCTGGAACACGAGATAACAGAATTAATATTTGTTGTTGTTGTCGTTGTTGTTGTTGTTGTTGTTGGTGGTGGTAGTGGTGGTGGTGGTAATGAAAATACAAGTGGCATAAGACTTTCGTACAGTACTGTATATCCTAAAAGCCTCAAGAGTTTGCAAAAACAAATTAACTATGCAAGAGCATGTTTGAAAAGTTACAAAAAGTGTTGCTTGCGTTCAGTCAGAAAGTTCAGCCATGCAGCCTCTATAAAAGACTCGGCCCTGTAATGGTGTCCTGTGTACGCCTTCTTTATATTTTATTACTTTCACCGCTCTCTATGCCAGCCTCCCCATCATCTCTTCCTCATTTCACAGGAATCAGTTGCAACTGTATTGCCAAGCACAACTAGGTTCACTGAAGGATACTGCAGATATGCCCTCAAGGGAGTCTTTGCATTACCTTCAGCTATTTTCTGTCCAGGGAAAGTGCTACCCAATATAGTTTTTTTTTTTCAGTTGTTGTTATTTGTTTTTCATGATCTCTGTTTTCTGTTCTCTTCTTTGTCATCCTCTCTCTCTCTTTCTCTTTCTCTCTCTCTCTCTCTTTCTCTTTCTCTCTCTCTCTCTCTCTCTCTCTCTCTCTCTCTCTCTCTCTCTCTCTGGCTCAGCTGTCGGCAGTGTTGCTGTTTGATGTTCCTCTCTTCTTGGTTGTTGATGCTGAAAGTGGGTTTCCAGTGGGAGACAGAGAGGAGAAACGAATGCTGCTTCCTTTATAACTCTTGTATTTTTTTATGTATCCCTTGTCAAGATAAACAGCAGAAAATTAGAGGCTGGATCCTCGTGTAACTTAGCAAAACACGTGCAGTTTGCTGAAGGGGGAGAAAAAAATGAAAGGAAATTCAGGGTTTCTATTCAGAGTCTGGTCGGAATCGGTGGATGCTTTATTTGATTGCAGGGGGAAAGTCGGCATGTTTTCTTCTGAATGTCAACATGCACCTGTTATATTGCTTACAAGTTTCATAAGCTATACTGAAAAAGAAAATAATTCATTCATTCATATTCCTTCGGCTTAGTCCCTTAGTTATCAGGGGTTGCCACAGTGATCTTCTTGCTGTGAGACGACAGTGCTAACCACTGATCCACCGTGCCTCCCCTGAAAAAGAAAATGTGTAATTTCTCGCAGACAATTAATTGTTCAAATGGATTTAAAAAAAATAATTAACAATGTATTAATTTGGTTGTCAAAAAATAGCATTTGCTGTTTGTTCAAACTACTTATTTAAAATGAGCAGAAAAAACTTATTATACTTATTATAAAACTTATAATTGAGTTTTTTTTAAACAACTTAATTATTTTATGTTCAGTCCCCTTAAATTTGAAAAAAGGAAGTTATAAGTTAGCTTCATTCCTTCATGTTGTCCCAACACAAATCAATTGTGTGGAACCCAGCATGTTTTACAGTGTTGAACATTTTAATGTATTAAAAAGAATTAAGTAATTATGATGATTTATTCAATTAAGGTAAGACACTGCAAACTAAAATCACCGTTGTTTTTGGGAATCTGTAAATTTAGATTTGTTTTGCTTCTCATATTGTGTGTTCTTTTAGCCTAGCTAAAGAAAACGTTTAAAATACACTGCAAATGTTTCTTTTGTTGAACTATATTGTGTAGGTTTCAATAATGATAACTACTTTAGAGGCAGTTTCCTTAAAATTTTGGATTTTTTGCACTGAGCCATGAATTCCCACTTCAGCAGCTCTTACAGTACATACACCAAATTGTACAGTTTTATTCATATCCATATTCTGAAGGTTATTACGTTCATACAACATGTGCCTGATTACATATAACATTTCATTCTATAATTTATTTTTTCCCTGGTTGTTTTCAGCATTTAGGAATCACGGAGTGATAAAAATAAATGCCTAAAATCCACTCTGTGATCTTTGATTCTAATATGTCAGAAAATAAATTAACCTTCATTGTAAAAAATGCTGGGTTACACACAGCACAAATCGATAAAGTTAACTTAATCGTTTTTACAAATGCAAGCGGATTCAACATAATACAATTAGGTTGTACTAAAAACAACTTAAGAATTGTGTTGTTTCAACTGATTTTAAATAACTAGTTTGAACAAAAGTCATTTTTTGAGTGTTCATCCAATGTTCAGATTTGTATGGTGGAAATCTATGCAAAATAGTATATGTTTACTATATACACACAATGCCTTATTTTCATATTCAAACATAACTCTTTAGAATACATGTAATACAAATTATGTCAATATTAATGTTGTGATACATATTAGCTATTTCTTGCAACCTTTTCGCCTGTCATGTCTGATAAAAAATATATGTTTAAAGAAATCTAAAAAGGCCCTTTCTTATAAAACATTGTCCAATAATCTTTCTTGAATATGCAGCACTCAAATCTTAACTGTTTTATGTTTGAATCTACTTAAATTTGTAAAAACAATTAAGTTAACTTACTCGATTTGTGTTGGGACAACATGAAGTAATTGTGTAGAACCCAGCATTTTTTTACAGTGAAGGTTCATTTTTTTAGGGGGACAACTTAATTGTTTTATGTTTGATCCACTTACATTTGATAAAAACAAATAAGTTAACTTAATTCCTTCATGTTGTCCCAACATTTTTTACAGTTAGCTTAGAAAAGTCTTTTTTACATTGTACAAATGGATGTCAAACAACTTTAAACACCCACTTAGAAAGTTAGTTCTGTGAAGAAAAATAAAAAGGTCTCTCATTATTGCTCTGCGCGTTCTCCTTGGTTTGATATTGTGTTATATTTAGCAATGGATGCCTTTCTTAAATGCGTCTCAAGTGGCCGAACACCTTTCGAGACTGCTGTACGTGTGTTTGTTTTATTATTTCAAAACTCATTAGCAGTCCTTTCAAGAAAATGCCGCAGCAGGACCTGAAATTATGTAGCACACTGTCATGGCTATTTTAAACCTGTATAATTAGCGTAGCCGTGGCTGGAAAGATTGCAGCTCGAAGAGTGGCTTTGGGTTTGCTTTTTTTTTTTTTGACATGGTCAGATAACTGGTATTAAAGGAACCGGCGCACTCCGTCATAAATGTGGCCTCTGTGAGTCTCAGTGTGTCACGCTGGTTTTCTCAACTCTAATATGACCAGTAGGATTTCAGCATGACACTCAAGTGGATTGGAAGCGTAATATTAGAGAATCAGGTTTGAGTGTTTTCCACAGGACTCGAGATATATTTTAGAATGACAACACTGACATCATACAACATTTTTATATAATTCAACCTGAGTATAAAGCTTTTTATCTTTCATTTGTTGCTCTGTCTACCATTTTGCTTGAATTTTCATCAGTTAATTTAGGAATTCTATTATATGCACTGTAAAAAAAAAAGGCTGGGTTCCACACAAATTTAACTTAATGGTTTTTACAATTTTAAGTTGATTGAACATAAAACAATTAAGTTGTCCAAAACAGCTCAAGAATTGTGTTGTTTCAGCTCATTTTAAGTAAGTAGTTTGAACAAGCAGCAAAAACATTTTTATGAGTGTGTTATGCCATGTTATTCTCAGTAAAATCAGCTTCTTGATCAATAATTTTCTTAATGGGACTTGATTTTGTTTGTTAGGTGGATTCATTAGGTGGTTGCAGTTTGCTATTGGTGGATCTCACTTGAGTGGCAGGTTAATATCACCCACAAAAATGTCATCAGAGAAGATCAGAGATGATTAAAGAGAGACACATCAACACACATTAAAAGTAACTTGTACACACAATTGTATTTTTTACATTGTCTGAATACTTCATTTTGAAGGGTTTTTTTTCTTTAATGGACACTAAAAAGTGTCTTCATAAGGTCAATAATTTCTGGTATTACTACAGTATATATTATATTGGATATCTGTGTGGATAATAAAGAAAATAGCAGGTATACACACACACACGCACACACACACACACACACACACACACACACACACACACACACACAC
>CAIGQW010054088.1:492769-509552 GCA_903798125.1 Danio choprae | reverse complement strand
CACACACACACACACACACACACACACACACACACACACACACACACCCATTCATAATAGTGAATAAATGCTATTGTTATTATAAAAACTGCATATTATACAACACTTTACAATAAGACTGTGGTAATGTTAATGTATTTGTTAACATAAACAATACCTTTATTACATAATTTTATCATGTTTGCTAATGATGGTTAATAGAAATGTTCATTGTTAGTTCATGTTAACTCATGGTGCATTAACTAATGCTAACAAGTATGAATTTGGATTTTAATAATGCATCAGTAAATGTCGAAAAATTATTATTCAATGCAGTGTACGTGAATTGTTCATTATTACTTTATTAAGTAACCTAATTAGTATGAGTATGACCAAATGAAACCTTATTGTAAATGGCGACCAAAAAATAAATAAATGTGACCTTAGCGTTACGACCTCTAGCAGTCAGCCTTGAGAGAAAAAGACAACTGAGCTCAACACCAGAGATGCCAAATGAATTATTTTCTTTCACTGGGAATCTTTTCAGGGACAGACAAGGCCAAAATAACAAACAAAGCGAACTTCCTGTGACAACTAAAATAAAAAAAACTCTTGCAGAAAATAAAGAAAACAAAAACACAATCCAATGTCTATTTCTCTCTTAATCATGAACATAGAAAAAAATATATACATAAAATGGCATCTAGTCCCCTACTTCCCTTAATTTGGCAAAGTTTTAGTGACACAGAGGGGAAAAAACTCAATTGAATGAACTCAATTGCAGAATAAAAAATGTTTTTATTGAGAAGTGAGTCCGGGGAGCAACAATAAACCTGGCTGAACAAAGAGGGATATCAGAGGAGCACAATCCTGGGGAAGAAACCAAAAAACTCCTAGTAAACACCTGGTCGAGTGAGCGTTAAGGAAGTGCTGTGGGGGAAAGAAAAACAAAACAAAGGGACACTTGCTCACTGGCAGTCCTAGACACAAGTACAAGTTTAGTAACAAAATATCATGAACACAGGCGACAGACAACATACTGACAAAGAAGAAGCGTAATGAAGTGGTATAAATAGGAAAAGAGGAAATAAGTGACAGGTGGAACAAATTAACGCAAATGACCTGTGCACCAGTAACTGCAAATAAATGCAGATGACTAGTGGTAATCTGTAACGCAGAAAACAGGAGGAGAGAGCCCAAATGTGAGGTACGGTCACAGTAAGGGTACGTTTTAGTCTATAATTTTTTCAACATAGACTCATTCTGAAAATGTAGTTCTATATACATTACTGGAGATTGAAATTATGTAGGCAGAGGTACGTATGGCTGCATTTCTTCTTTAAAATGAATGCTATCAGATGATTATGATGCCAATCCTTTTCACGATTACTAGCTGACCGCTTACCTCCATATGGACGGCTTTTCTGCTGTTACCAGTTTGTCCAGTGGCTTGTCATGTACGTCAGTGGACTTGTTACGTGGAGCGGAGTTGACCACAACGACGGGGTTCGAGTCTAGTGAAGAACGGTTCCAGAAAGCAGGTAAGACAAATACAAAAGCCAAAAAAATTAAATAAACAAGTAATTAACAGGGTGAGAATGTGGTAAAATCTGAAAATGTAGTAAAATCAGGCTGCCACAAGGGCTTTTCTTTTTCTGGATTGCTTTTCAAAACACTGTCGGTTGGGTTTAGGGAAGTGGGTGGTCACTGGTCAATCAATGCTTTTTAAAACACTAGGTAAAGAAGTAATCTTTAGGTGAAAAATTCCTTCAGTGGCGTTCCTTATCTGTTGACGTCAGCTGACGTTAGTATTAACCAAGGCTGCATATAAGGTCCAATCACCAATTCCAGCTAGTGGTGGGCAGAGCAAAGCTTAATGAAGTGCTGAAACAGGCGAAGCCTATTGTTGAGGTTTCGAAACATTTCCAAACCTGTTTCTACAGTGGTGCTTGAGGTTATTTTTAGGTATTCCTCTGAAACAACCTCGACAAGACACAGTTACGCGAATTGAAAAATTACACCCCATGTTGTATAGTCAAGCTATCAAGTAATTTAGTGGAGTTAGTGGGTTAGTGTTCTGGACTAGCATGCAGACATATTAGGTTTGAATCCAGGGTGAAGAAACTATAGTCATATAAAATATTTGTTTTATTGCTGTTCTTGTAATGTGTTTTGTTTTAACATTGGTCTTGACGTCCATGAATAAATATGCGTTTTTTTTATCATAAAACAATTAACATAAATAAAAGACATTAAGTCACAATACCTGAATGTTTGTACAAGCCAGGAATCAAACTCAGAACACTCTCCGCACATTTACACTATCCCTGCACATGGTCCACAAGGCTACATGAGATTTGGCTACATGAGTCCGTTTGTTTGCAACCATGTCAATCAAATGCAGACTCGCCTGGTCTTGGAAAGCTTGTGAGATGACCGATCCTTTGAATCGCTTTAGTCATGTGACCTGGGTGTTTCGAACAATCGTTTTGAAACATTTTGGAAAAGTGTTTCGAAACATCTGTGGTTTGGGATCTCATCACCAAGTCAAAAGTTTCGTGTCAGCCATACCTAAATCTAGCTGGTAAATATAGTGATGTGTGTTTTGAAGTATGGTTTGAAATGTTTCAGAGCACTATTTTAAAAACATCTGCGGTTCAGGATCTCGACACTGTGTCGAATCGTCAGTTTCGTGCCAGCTGTCCAGCTGGTAAACAGGCCACACCCATCTAGAAAAAACACAAATGTGTCTACACACGAGAACATGAGACAATATTGTAATATAGTTCATTGTTGTGTATTACAAATATATAAAACAGTTAACAAATGCACAGCATATTTCAATGTCATTGAACACTGGACAAAAAAAGCCAGTAAAAACAAACCTAAAAAAATTAAGTATGAAGAGTTTACATGCAAAAACATCTAAGTGACTTCTGAATTTTTCTTCTACAATGAGCATTTTTCTCAGGTTTCTATGTGTAGGCTCAGTAATTTTACTCTTATATTTATTGCCTTTAATGTGAAATAAATAAACTGAAGGCTGAGAAAAAATGCTAATTTTAGAAGAAACTTTCAGGTGGCATTTAGAGGTTTTTGCATCTGAACGCTTCATAAATAATATAGTATTTCTTTTAAGTAATACTAAAATAATAAAGGATATCTGGCAACAGCAGGATTTAGGAAAATAAAGAACAAAAGAAATGTGCTGAGCTCCTTGACAATGCTCCTCATACTGTACATCTTGGGACGTTAATCTAATATCCCTTTTAATCATTCAGTAATGTATGCATTGATAATGGGCAAACATGAATCTGCTGGTCTTAAAAAGCAATCTTGGCTTTTCAAAGGACTTGGATTTAACTGCTTAATTCGTATGGATTTTTTTTATCTCTTTGTAAATGTTTTGGGTGAATAGGCTTTCAAAGGAATAAAATATCTTCAATTGTGTTCTATAGATGAACGCAAGACAAGTAGATTATGAATAACATGAGGGTGAGTAAATGATGACAGATTTTATACTTAGATTTTACTCTGTTTATATGCAACAATTTATATCATATAACAGTTTTACAAAATATTTGCCTAGAAATGCCTTGATTGCATTTCATGAAACATACAGACTCAATAAATTATATTTGCTGTTAGGTCAATCTATTTATTTAAAAATGAGTAAAAACCAACACAAATCTTGAGTTTTTTGGGGGACAACTTAATTGTTTCATTTTCAATCCAATTAAATTTGTAAAAAAAATAAGTTAATTCCTTCATGTTGTCCCAACACAAGTCAGTTGTGTGGAACCCAGGATTTGTTTTACAGTGAACGTAATATAACTTGTGCTGAACAGGCTAACTAGCATCAGCTCTACTCTTACTCTAACTCATGGACTTTCACATGTCTTTCCACAGTCACATTTGGCTTGCTCACTGGGGGGTTTGCGAGAAAATACATTAGGGCATAATGTTTTAATTAAGCTTTAACTGGAACTGCTAAAGGTGCACCTTATGGAATGTAAGACATTATTACTGCAGTGTTTCAGCTACTTCGAAAACAGCAGCTTCATGCTTCATCACAGTTTGTTGAGGCTGTTCATTAAATATCATACAGTAATAGTTATTATACATAATATTAAAATAATAATAAAAATAAATAATGTTCATTTATAGACAAAACATTTCATGAAAGACTTTTGAATAACAACACAAGATATATCAATTTATCTCAAAAAAATAATGTTTGTATGTGCATTTAGGGACATTTTGTCTTGAAAATAATAACTTAAATACTGCCATTGTACTTGTTTTTGACCGAATCACACAGCTTCTATTATCATGAAATAATTAAGTCTATTTTTATTTCAATTTATCCTGTTTACTAAGTTAAACATCTATTTTCTATATTATGTGCAATTTTTTTGTTATAAATAAAATACATTTTGTATCCCTATATTCTTGTCAATTCTGTTACATCAGATATTAAAAAAGGCATAACAATGTTTAAAGCACTGACATAAAAAGCATGTGACTTGACTTCATCTGACGGGAACCTCTGGAAGGCATTGAGGCATGTTATTTATTCTTCTCTCATTCATTTGTGCAAATCGTTGAGAATACACCAATAGTAGATTCATTATTTGTCAGCTGTGTTATTGCAATATTCCTGTGAATTCATCATATATATTTTAAAACAATAACATGATGAACATACTGTACATGGTAGTCTGTTTTTAGACATGTCATCCCATAGTTTGAGGTTAGCATCTTGAGCTAAAGCACAAAATGTATGTAATATGTATCCTACTGTACATCTTGCATGTCCTGAGGGTGGCAAGTTTTCATTTTTGGGTAAACTAACTTATAAAAATATATCCAAATGGCCGTAGTAGGCAGCATTACTTTGCTACCAACTGTTTTGAAAACAGCCTTCGTGTCTGTAATACATAGTTTCGGTTGTGAAACAAAGCTATCGTATTTATTTAGCTGGTCTTATTTGATTCCGTTTCATCAGCTGAACTTCTATTTTCTTTCCCATAGCGTTAGCTCTGAGGAAAGGTTCTTATGTTTTAGCGCAAATGACTAAACTCTATCCTCCCACATGCTAGCTGCTAAAATTTTCAAAACTGAAACAGCAGCACAAGTGCAAACAATCAATACCTGGTTCAATTTAATGTAATGTTAGTTCCCATGGTGAAGGCGGTTCTGGCAATCTCTGTGTTAATTAAAAGCTCCAGGCTGGAGCTGTTGTATTATGCTGTCTGCAGACCTGAGGGAAGCCATCATCTGAGAAAACACAAGAAGGTAAATCGAAAGATTTATAGCCTTCGCAGCGCAATGGCGACTAACTTACAAAGAACAGACATTTGACTCTGAGCAATAGTGGATAAAGCTTCATATACCGTTTCTCTTTTGTTCTGTTTTTGATATCTTAGATACATCAAAAGTCTCCTAATGAGGCATTTATTCACCATCACGCGTGTATCCAGAAACACAGCAGACCGCAAGTTACGGCTTTGATGCAATACATGGTAAAGACAGAGCAAGCTTCGATTTTTTTTTTGCAGGTCCTGTCCAAAAGAGTTAATGAACCCTGTAGAGGGAGCAGCAATCAGGAGTACAATGTGTTCTTGGCCTAATGAACTGGAGAGCCTCTGCTCTTTTATGTCCCTGATTAACAGAACATAATTAGCAGCACAGCTAATGAAATTGCTTAAAAAGTGTGTAGTCGAAGTGCAACCATTTTCGGTCTCTTGCTGGCATCCTGATGAACCAAAGAAGCGTGTGTGTGTGTGTGTGTTTAGTCTGCTCTGTAGTTTGTTTTTCAGTCCTGTGATTGTTGTTTTGTCAGATTGCACAATACAAACCCTGTGAGATTGTGGTAAATGTCTGTGTGACATAAATGTCTGGTTTTATGACATGTCCTGATTGACAGTGCTGACTGGGCATTCAGTCATATCCAGTGTTATTATTCTTAACAATTGCTGATGAAAATTGCATGTTAAAGGTTTTTTCGTCAATAATTGCGAAGAGTTTATTAATAATTTATTATAATAATTAGATTATTTTTAACTGAAGACATTCAAAGTGCATAATTAACTATAATTAACAGTCCACTAAACTGTGTTTTTGAAAAAGGAAAATCAACCAAATACAAAACATACTACTGAAGCATTAGCTTCTGTCTGATATTTACAACATTTTGTCAGAGTTCCAAGTTTCTCATAAATTATAAATCTCAGAAATGCAGAATTTTCTAGCAATTTGCCAGGTTATGTTTCACAATGTTTACATTTTTTCTTAGTTAATGTCTTATAATTCTATATACAGTGTGTTATGTTTTTTCTCAGAATTATTTTTACATTATCTTCCATTATTATTATCCTGTAACTTGACTTGACTTTACTTGACTTCCCACGCAAAGGTTCTGATTTATAAAAATAAATAAATAACTTAAATTTTGATTCATTAAACAACTTTAAATAATCATATGAGCCATAATTATTAATAAATAAATTATTCTGGTGCACATTCACTTTTCTGATGTTTTCTTCACTAGCATTCTACACTACCTGACAAAAGTCTTGTCGCCTATCCAAGTTTTAGGAACAACAAATAATAAATTCGGTATCAGAAGTGGCTTATATAAAAGGCAAAGGCCTCTAGATTACGCTTATTTTACCAACATAAAATATGATCATGCCTTGATTTTTAATTATTTAATTAGGACAGTAAGGTCTGACTTTGCTTAGACAAAAGTCTTGTCACTTAACAGAAGTGATATAAAGTCATGCTGCAGTGGAAAAAAAATTAATATTGTGTATGACTCCTATGAGCTTAGAGGACTGCATCCATACATCTCTGCAATGACTTAAATAACTTACTAATAAAGTCATCTGGAATGGCAGAGAAAGTGTTCTTGCAGGACTCTCAGAGTTCATTAACATTCTTTGGATTCATCTTCAATGCCTCCTCCGTCTTACCCCAGACATGCTCAATAATGTTTATGTCTGGTGACTGGGCTGGCCAATCCTGGAGCACCTTGACCTTCATTGTTTTTGGAACTTTGATGTGGAGGCTGAAATATGAGAAGGAGTGCTATCCTGTTGAAGAATTTGCCCTCTCCTGTGGTTTGTAATGTAATGGGCAGCACAAATGTCTTTATACCTCAGACTGTTGATGTTGCCTTCCACTCTGCAGATCTCTTGCACGCCCCCATACTAAATGTAACCCCAAACCATGATTTCCCTTTACCAAACTTGACTAATTACTGTGAGAATCTTGGGTCCATGCGGGTTACAAATAGGTCTTCTGCAATATATGTGATGGTTGGGATGATTCATCAGAAAAAAATCTAGCTTCTGCCACTTTTCCAAATGATCAACTAGAAGTCAAATTATTATTTGTTGCTCTTACCAACCCTACCGTTTTTCTGGGGATTCTCCCGTATTTTACAATTCTATCCCGCTATCATTACGTAAAGGTATTTTCCCGTATATCTCCTGTATTTTTAATCTTTCAAGAGTTTACACTTAGCTGATGATTGATTATAAAACTTGTTTGTCATGCTGTCCCAACAGTGCTAACCACTGGGCCACCGTGCCACCCATCTGGGAAAGGAGGAGGAGTAGGGGTGGAAGAGGGGATTCTTCAAAACAAAGATGGCTGTGATATGGAACTTAGGGTATTTATAGTGGCTTAGGAATCATCTGATTGGTGAATCATAAATTGGATAATGCGGGACCAGCCTCAAGCAATCATAAGCACATGATCCTCTCGAAATTAGTGTATGAATAAACTTCACTTCTATAAAGCGTGGCAATAAACATCAAAGAGCCGATCCTCCTTATACACGACCAATTTCACTGAACCACCAGGGGACGCCCCTTGCTCTTAAATGTGAATCTGTTCTGTGCTTTCATTATATTTAGGCATGAAAATACATTGAAATAAATTTAAACTGGTGGGATTCCCATGCCTTACATTACAGGTGCCGTTGCCCCTCCTATGCAATCCTCAAAGCAGTCAGTACAAAACAGTATTCCATATTTTCACATCCCAATGGTGGCAGGTATGGTCTACTGCCTCATTACAAACATATGCAGCAATCCGGAAAGTATTCATAGCGCTTCACTTTTTCGACTTTTTTCGACAAACCAAGTATGAAGACAAAGTAATTGTATGTAGACATCCGAGACAGGATTGTCTCGGCACAAGGCTGGGGAAGGTTCCAAGGAGGATCGGTTACAGAAATTTCTGCTGCTCTGAAGGTTCCAATGAGCACAGTGGCCTCCATCATCCGTAAGTGGAAGATGTTTGGAACCACCAGGACTCTTCCTAGAGCTGGCTGGCCATCTAAGCTGAGTGATTGGGGGAGAAGGGCTTTAGTCAGGGAGGTGATCAATAACCCGATGGTCATTCTGTCTGAGCTCCAGCGCACTTCTGTGGAGAGAGGGGAACCTTACAGAAGGACAACCATCTGTGCAGCAATCCACCAATCATGCCTGTATGGTGGAGTGGCCAGATAAAAGCCACTCTTTAGTAAAGGGCACATAGCAGCTCGCCTGGAATTTGCCAAAAGGACTCTCAGACCATAAGAAACAAAATTCTCTGGTCTCTTTAGGGTGAATGCCAGGCGTTATGTTTGGAGAAAGCCAGGCACCGCTCATCACCAGGCTAATACCATCCCTACAGTGAAGCAGGAAGCAGGAACTGGAAGAGTAGTCAGGATAGATGGAAAGATGAATGTAGCAATGTACAGAGGCATCCTGAATGAAAACCTGCTTCAGAGTGCTCTTGACCTCAGACTGGGGCCACGGTTCATCTTCCAGCAGGACAATGACCCAAAGCACACCGCCAAAATATCAATGGAGTGGCTTAACAACAACTTGAATGTCCTTGAGTGGCCCAGCCAGAGCCCAGACCTAAATCCTATTGAACATCTCTGGAGAGATCTAAAAATGGCTGTACACCGTCGCTTCACATACAACCTGATAGAGCTTGAGAGGTACCACAAAGAGGAATGGGCAAAAATTCCCAAAGACAGGTGTGCCAAGCTTGTGGCATCATATTAAAAAAAAACTTAGTTGCTGTAATTGCTGCCAAGGTGCATTAATAAAGTATTGAGCAAAGGCTGTGAATACTTATGTACATGTGATTTTTCAGGTTTTTTATTTTTAATAAATTTGCAACTATTTAAAAAAAAAAAATATTCACATTGTCATTATGGGGTATTGTGTGTAGAATTTTGAGGAAATAAATGAATTTAATCCATTTTGGAATAAGGCTGTAACATAAAAATATGCGGAAAAAGTGAAGCGCTATGAACACTTTCCGGATGCACTGTACATGTTAAACTAACAAAAGTATTTAGATTTAAATAAACTGCATGCCTCTTCAGAATGTTGACGAAGGAATTTCTAATCTGTTTATCCTGCATTTTCACACACTGTGAACAGATTAGAAACACTTTGTGGTTATGTATGGCTGTCTACTTCGCAAAACTGCTCCTTTACTCTTCCTTAAAGCCTGTCCTGCTTTCAAAATAAGAGTTGCACACACATAGTAAGAATAATACAAGCTCAGAAAGAAAAATAAAATAATTGTGGTAATCTCAGTAGGAAATGGTGTGGCCAGTCAAATGCAGCCTGGGGCATGTATGTTAATCATCGCATTTGGATCATCAGAGTCTGTGTTTTGATCCAATTGGCCTGTTTTAACACTCATGGTATTTGCATGAAAATGAGGAAACAATGATATTTAAGGCCCATGGTATGTCCTTTTCATGTACTGAATTCATATTATTCGGCTTCAACAGTATATCCAGATTTTCATTCTATGGCACATTTAGTTAAAAGTTGACTCTAAAGCTAAATGCATGAACATGGCATTATGAATATTACAAGATTTTTACAGTAAAGGAAAGCCTGCACCTAAAATCACTTCACAATGTGAAGATTCTCACACATCACATGCTAAACTGAAATGATAAAACCGAGCAAGTCTGTCAAAACCGAGCGACAGAAGGAGGACTGCTCATTCTTCAGCATGAACGCCAAATAATACTGCTACTATCAACATAACATGGAGAGACTGCTAATTAGCCAGATATGCATTTCGCATATCACATAGCCAAGATAACAACATCATTATGGCACCAAATTTCGCTTTCTCTTTCGTAAAACCGCTGTGACTGTACAATACACAATACTCAAGTCCAGACGGCAGTGATCGGTCAAAGAGGGGGTCAGGATCGCACCACTGGAGAACTGCTAAGACACATTAGCTGCTTTTACTACATCATTTAACACGGGCCATTTATCTCTGAAGCTGTCTGGAGTTGTTTTGCTGGTGTAAGAATGATAACTTTAGAGGGTAAGTTGTTAGAGCGCTTGACCCTATTTATGGATTTGACTTGTTTGAGTCTTATAGCCTCTGGGGATCAAGAACAGGGCTCTTTTTTGTTCTCTCATGTCTGTTCCTTTTAGTTCACAGAATAAAACAGCCATGTTCAAGGCAAGACACTGCAGGCCTTTTTTCTATGTACCATGTCAATTTTAGGATTTTTGGCTTTTTAATAAAGAGATTTATTTATTGTTCCTTTCAGTCTATAATGAAAACATCCAAAATACACTTTTAAATGTTTCATTTATCACACTATCAGTTTGTGTCAGATTTAAATTGCAAAACATAATTTTAAGGTCGTTTTCTCAAAATAGCTTTTTTTATCATAAATCTAAACTTCAGCAAAGCTTGGACCATTTTTTTTGTATTCATATTTATACTACATATAATTTCTTATTGATGGAAATGTTCAGATATAATTAGAATTATAATATACAACATTTATATGATTTTATTCAACCATTATGCATACAAAAGTTGTGAAAGCATATTTTCATTATTCTCTGAATTATTAAGAATTATAGAAGAATTATAAAAACACTATTTCCAAAATCTAAAAATAATTTTACTCTAATATGTCAAAAAATAAATACATACCAACAAATAAATAAATAAATAAATAATAAGAAGAAGCAGAAGAAGAAGAATAACTAACTAAATTAATTAATTAATTAATTAATTAATTAATAAACCTGACTTAATTCAATGTTCAAGTTTTTGTGCCGGAAATGTATGCAATTTAGCACATATCTAACAAAATACTTCTTAATTTACATAAATACACATAAGATTGTAGACAACTAATATACAAAAAAAATTGCAATTCTCTTTGGAACCCATAAACTGGGGAAATGCAACAATAACTATAAATAAAAAGGTATATTTCCACCACATTACTTGCAGTGTCTTGCCTTAAGATCAGCCTGAAGGGGTGCTTCATATTTGCGTTTTGTTGGGAAAGGCAGGAAATGGAAAGCTGTCATAATAATGTCTATTTAATTGCCCTTTTTTAATGTGCGTTGTCAGAAGACACTTTTAATCTTCCCACCGAGTTAGTCGGACGATGTTGTGAATGGAGACAAACCGTGCGCCGTTGTGTGATTGCGTTGGTGTGGTCTTGCTAATGACGCTTGTGTCACATCCTCCATACCATTAAGCCGTCTGCGTGTTATTGAGGCAAGTAATGATCCAGTATCAATAACAGCGTCTTCTCAGGGGAGATAACAGAGATAGTGGAGTCTCTGCAAACGTTTAGATGGGAAAATAATTAATACAACATGTATTATGAAGAGCATTAGACTGCGCAGTGTCTCTTTTCTTTTTTGGTCGCTGTCACAACTTATTCAACATGGACACCAGCGGAAAAGGGTTCAGCGTCTCTTTTACCTCCCTTGAGCTCATTGTGTTCCCATCGTAATCATGAAATGTGGTCTGAGTTTGAAAAGGGTAACGGAAATAGGAGGAAGGTCTTGTGAGAGATAGTTTTTTTTAGATACAGAATATACCAGCTTTGGATAAAAACCAAAGCATCCCTGCTGAAAAATAAGTACACTTCAGCATAGTTTGAAAAAAAAAGGAGGTTTAAACTGAATGTAATATTTCAGCAGACAAGTGTTTGCATGTTAAGTGCAATTAAATGTAGATTAAATGTAAAATAAAGATGAACTTTAGAGTGTGGTGTACTGTTGGATGCTTAATGTCTACTTAGTTATTTGGTAATTTAGTTAGTCCCCCTAAGATTTTTGCAGGGAAAAAAAATTATACATATTTATTATTATTTATTAGTATTTGTGGCTTAAAATGACTTGCTTTAATGCTTTAGTATGTTGGTGCATTGTTTAAGATATGGGAAATATGCTTTAACACATTCATAACATAAAGTAGCATATTGCTAGCTTTTGTTCACAAGGCTAAGGCTGTGTCCGAAATCGCCTTCTACTTGAGTAGGAACTACATTAGAATGTAGTACAGAACCGTTACAAAAGTATGTTCTATATAAAAATGTGAGTAGTATGAGTGAAACTTAGACGTAATACATCCGCCATTTGTCATTATCACGTCACCAACCCACATCAGTTGCGTCAATTCACTCCTATTCATGAATTCTCTCGTGTGGCATCATGGGATAGCATAGCGTCCATCAGATGCGCACTTCAGAATCTTGCCGGAAGTAGTAGGTCATCCAGGTACTTCTTGCATACTGTCTCGCATACTGTTTCAAATACTATGAATTTGGACATACTACTCTGCTCGCATATTGTTTTTTTAATGCACTATATAGTATAGAACTATGCAATTTCGGACACAGCCTAACAGATTTTATATGCTTTAATGTTTTAGCATATATCAAGCATGAATTACAATGTTTCTACTATGGTTAGCTTGACACTTTTCCAACATGTTTTCAAACAGTAATACATTTGATTGCATGGCTGTCTGGAATACTTAACTCTGATTGGTCAGTCATGACATTCCAAGGTATGTTATTTCCAGATAACAACCGCTGAATAACACAGGCTCATCTGGGTACTTTACCATAAATGGATGTGAACGCAGTCTGTCATGCTGCTGTTTTTGACTGTTTGGCATCATCTTGTGGCTGAATAATATGTAGGTTAGTGTATGCTCCATTCAGCCATTTTCAAGTCTGTCGGCATTGCCTTCAATTAAATAATTAATAAAATATTATGGCTCAGAACAATGTTTTGCATCAATTTGTTTTGCATTGGCAAGTAGATGTGGACAGGTTGAGACAAACTAAGCCAACAATCTGCCATTGAGCTTCGTCTAGTCATCAGTCAGCATTGGTCTGGCTAGTTGGTTTGGGGGTCCACATGTCACCTCACATCAGGTTAATGTCAGATCGAGTTGGCCCAATTTAGCATGCAGAATCAGTGTAGGTTGTTGGCTGAAAAGAATGCTCTGATAGGTTATTCAGCAATCCACAATTTTTATTTGATATTTTTTTTAGATATGGAGTGATTGTAAGAAAGTGTCTGGCGCAAATGTGCAAAACTGGTGCAAGTGTCAGTTAAAGTGAGATGAAAGAGTGTGTTTGCGTACTCTCGTTTTAGTCTGTCGTTCAGTTGTGTATTTTTACCTACAGCTGTTTGGTCCAGACGGGACTAGGAGCCTGTACTATGAAGCTGGATAAGTTGGCTAGGCAGTTAAGTTTCAGTTTAGTTTGCACCAATCTTGGACTTTAGGTAACATGAAGGCAGCTTGACTGTAATCGTTATTTGTTGCCATGGAATTATGGAGCAGTTGAGCTACCTACATGGTTCCTAAAACCTACAATTGGTGCAAACTAAACTGATAATTAACTGTACCATGGTGTACCTGATGTGGCTGACAGTTAGTTTCAACATACGTGTGTTCTTTGGCATCAGCTTGTGTCCCAACCTTAATAAGCAAGATAAAATACATCATGGTTGTTTTGGCATAAATATAGCCTTCAGACTTGTACAACAGTCTCCCACTTCATGTAGTGCTGCCGATAAGACTGTGATAACAATCTTAGGTTGGTTACTAGGCTTTGCTAGTGATAGGCTATGAGAACATTGGATGGTCCTGGGTGGATGTTAGTGATGTTGTTTGAAAGTTCTGGCCCTTTGAGTGAAAGTCTATAGGATTTTTCTGCAGTTTGATCATCCACTTGACCAAAAACACACAAGTCTGATTAGTTATAAAAGAAATAGCATGTCAAGTCAGAACACTTTGAAGATCCGATGCGAATTTGATGGTTGTAGCTTGGAAACTCTTAATGGAGATTCAGTTTCAAATTTATTTCAAGAAGAATAAGCAGCAATAAGATGTGACAACTTCACAATAAAAGACCAATCAGCGAGAATCATTATATATACCGTAAAGCCACAACTGGACCACTGATTGCATAAACTAAATGTCGAAGTAAAATAATATAGTATAATGAACCATTACAATTTCTTTAATCTATAGACTTCATGAAAATACATTAAGTAAGAAAAAATAAACGTCCTTTATTTGAAGTCTATAGAGTTGCGACCTATAAAAGGAAACATTATCTGTGTTTGTTTCTTGACAAGTGTCTTTCTGGTAAACAGCAGCCTTTTGTTTGCCTGTATTTCCAGCAAAATGATCTTACAGCAATCACTTCCTTTTCATCTGCCCCAGGAGATTTGTTTTTCAAGTGCGTGTTTGTGCCTCTCAACGTTGATTATGTCATAGCTGAAATTAACTAGTGTTTAATGAGCAAAATATGCAGAGATACAATTCAGTCTGAAGTACTAACACATCATCTTATGGAAAAAAAAGACACAGTCATTAACTCAGCAGGTTCAATGTGATTGTTCCTACGCAGCACTATACAGTTGCACACAATCACACACACACACACACACACACACACACACACACACACACACACACAAATATACGCCATTTAGAGTATTACCTCAGCATTATGACTCAGTGTTATGTCAGAAAACTAGACTTTGACAATATAATACTGCTCATGCGGCTGTTTGCCTGAAAGATCCCACTGAGTTCCAACGTAAAGATGAATTACATGCACAAATATGAAATTGTAGCACCCTGGAGATGTTTAAAAAGGCCTGCCTGCAGGTTCTTTACCAGGCTGTTAGTTTTCTGTTTCAATATTTTCACCAGCCTCTTCTCGGTTCCAGTATTTATTTTCTCCCGGCAGTCTCTCTTGTGCTAGAGCTGCAGGTATCAAACATCTCAATATTTCACACCAAAGTTTATTTGTATAACTTCTCTGTTGAAAAGACCAGCTTAGGTCAAAATAAACTACCGTGCAGGTGCAAAACTTTACTGGGAAAGAAAAGTTTTTAAAGCCTATTCACTCTGAATATGAGACAAATGGAAAGCCAAAAGGTCTGTTCACACCGAGGCTGACACAAACATTCATCTGCCTCATCTATAGAACCAAGAACAAAACATTTATATAGTACCTCTGCAGCTGTCACAATGTCTGCATTATCACTTAGGAATAAGCATGTTTACTGCATTAGTGGATTGTTTGTTTTGTGCACATGCCAGTTGCACTTTTAATGTCTGGATATTAAAACACAAGGTAGAGTGATTTTCGTATGCAATCATGCCTTAGTTCACCTCAAAAGAAATGTCAGTCATGGTTAACTCGTGCTTGCGTTGTTCCAGACCCATTTGATTGTCATTCATCTTAAGAACAAAAATGAAAATATTCTTAATTAGATTTGAAAGATTTCTGTTCCGAAAGTCTGTTCACTCGAATCAACGTTTTTAATGTTTTCTATTCATTCTGATGATTTATTTTTTTCATATGTGATTTTATAAAGCAATCACGTCTCTTCAGAAAACTTGGATTAAACAGATCGATTTATATGGATTTTTATTTTATCTTGGCGCAAATGTTTTGAAGGTTTGAGTGAATAGTCTGTGGGTGGAAAAAAGAAGTCTCCCAGAACTCACCTGAATTTTTATTTATTTGGTGGGTCATTCTTGATCAGATAGAGAGAGAAACAAAATTTATTGATCCAATGTAAATAGGCACATAGACGGTTAACAAAATCACTCACATTCTCAAATCTGA
The DNA here is from genome assembly GCA_903798125.1 of Danio choprae. Taxonomy (NCBI): domain Eukaryota; kingdom Metazoa; phylum Chordata; class Actinopteri; order Cypriniformes; family Danionidae; genus Danio; species Danio choprae. The sequence continues at coordinate 493,603 of CAIGQW010054088.1, read as the reverse complement.
TTTCCATATCTATATCTTTTCACGAGTTCACATTTACAGATATTTGAAAGAATAGAATCTTCGCATTTGACATGTTGGCCAAGGAGAGGGCTCTGAGATTGGAAAGACATCCTAACTCCTGTTATTCCCCTTGTCAGAAGAGAGAGAGAGATAGGGGCATGAGCGCAGTATCTAACCTGGCCTTATAATGCTCCCCACACTTTGATTTAAGTAGTAGTGATGGCCAATTCACAAATTAATCATTCTTTTTAACTGGATCTTGTAAGTGAACCGGATTGAACTGAATCATTTAAAACTGTTTGTCTCTTCAGTAATTACTTATCCACAAATTACTTACATTTTAGCATGCCAGATACCCAGTTGTACTTGAAATAAACCAATTTCCAGAGTTATTCAGTTATTAGAACACTGAACTGATAATACTGCACATGCGTGATTCAGCAGGTGAACACAAAAAGTACATGACAGCCTCCTGTGAATGACCGGGTAGCCCGGGAAGCCCGGGGAAAACCCACGCGAGCACGGGGAGAACATGCAAACTCCACACAGAAACGCCGACCGGCCCGGTGAGGGGCAAAAATGGTGGTGTTCTTGCTGTGAGGCAACAGTGCTAGCCACTGGGCCGCTGTGCCGCCCAGTCAGGAGAAAGGAAGGAGTAGGGGTGGAAGGGGTGATTCTTCAAGACGAAGATGACTAGAGTGAAAACTCTAGTTATTTATAGTGTGTCTGATTGGTTCAATAAACGAAGCTGATGCAATGCCAGCTGTGTTCAATCCTAAGCACGTGATCCTCTCGAAATTAGTTTATAAATAAACCACACTTCAAGAGTTCACA
>CAIGQW010054088.1:456617-484210 GCA_903798125.1 Danio choprae | reverse complement strand
TCTATCTATCTATCTATCTATCTATCTATCTATCTATCTATCTATCTGTCTGTCTGTCTGTCTGTCTATCTATCTATGGACAAAAACAATGCTGCAATGTACAATCTTATTTTCTTCCATCTGGCTGTCTATTCTCCACCATTCATCCATCCACCCATCCATCAATCAACCTGTCTATCTATCCATCTGTCTGTAGATGAATTCGTCCTTCCATATTTGTTTCTATCCAATCATTTGTCCATCTGTTTATCTATAAGCCTGTCTTATCCATCCATCCATCCATCCGTCAATCTATCTGTCTGTCGATCTGTCTGTCTGTATGTCTGCCTTTCTGTCTGTATGTCTGCAGTCTGCCTAATGGACAGATGGCTAGATGAATAGACACCCCGGGTATGGTTAATATCCTCCATCCACCAGGCCGTTCCATTTCATATTTCAGATGGCAGCAGAACACTCTCCTTGCAACTCTCAGTCTCAGAACATAAATCAAGAGTGATTCTGCTCTTCCTCTGCTAGTGCTGTAAATCCCCCTACTAACGGCGCATTTCTCCCCTTTGATGGATGAGGCCAGGGGGTCTGTTGATTGCCCACGTAACTGAAACTCGGGCTGGAGACTTTGGAGAGAGTCAGGCAGCTGAGAAAAAGAGAGACGCATAATTTTAGACCTCTTTTGAGATCCTTATTTGCACACAGAGTGGAGAAGACTGGGAGGTACAAACGGATGATAAATAAAGAAGGCTCAGAGATCCAAACATCAGACGTACAGAGCGGCTCATGATGAATTGCGGGTTGAGCAAAATGTGTTGACAAAGGTTAATGATCAGAATGCACTTCTCTGACAAGGTGAAAATGTTCTATTGTCATCGGGACTATTGATCAAATGCGTAATGCCTCACAGACAGCTGACGACCTGTCTTGGTGTCCTTTGTGGATATGATGCATCTTAAAATCTTGGCTTGTACCCAAAAGGTTGCAGGTTCAAAATGCATTATGGGTTTGGACTAACAGCGTTGTGCCCTTGAGCAAGCCACTTAACCTCAGGTTTCTCCAAGAGGCCTGGAGTCATTCCCTTTCTATGTGAGTGTGATTTTTGGCAATGTAACTGATTTCTTTTATATCCCTCCTATTTTCCTCATCTTTGAAATGACATCGTACCATTCTGACATTAGCCACTTTTTAAATAATAATAGTACTAATAAATAATAATAAAAAAACAGATACAGGAAAAAAACGAATTAAATAACATTTTAATGAAGAGGACGAATCAACAGAACCATAAAAATATGAAATCATATGAAAATGAAATTTTTGTATTATCCTTGCATTATCTCTCTTATGTATTATCTTTATTTTTCTAAAGATGTTTTGTGACCGCACAACTATTTTAATTAATATAACTGTTTAATTAAACATTTTTATTTAAATGAATCAAAGAATATATTGTATAGATTCACTGATAAATTGATGAAAATATCATTTTTTAATGGGGGCATACTAATTTGTTTGTTTGTTTGTTTATTTGTTTGCTCTTGCACGTTTGAGGCCATCAAAATTTCATTATCATGTGAATGAAAGATCGAAACATCTATTGATTTTTTTTCTTTTTTTCTTTTCTTCTACCAAAGAAAAGCATCTCAAACTGAAATTTTCCTGCAAGCTTCTACCAAATTAAAAGCTTCCATCTCAAAGCAAGCAATAAAATCATAGAAATTCTACCAACCAATAAGAACAAATTAAGAAATGCTAAATTATATTAATTTAAAATAAGCTAATTTCTGATTTCAGCATTCAGCGCAATTATTTTTTAAAGCTGGAACTAAAACTAAGAAAACTGCAGTTTGAAGACTTTCTATTTCAAATTCCCATTTTACTTATCTGATTCTTTGTGAAATATTATATTATTCATTTATTTATTCATTTTCTTTTCGGCTTAGTCCCTTTATTAATCTGGGGTCGCCACAGCGGAATGAACCGCCAACTTATCCAGCATATGTTTTACGCAGCGGATGCCCTTCCAGCTGCAACCCATCTATATTATATTATATTATATTATATTATATTATATTATATTATATTATATTATATTATATTATTCATTTTCCTTTGGCTTAGTCCCTTTATTCATCAAGGGTCGCCACAGCAGAATGAACCGCCAACTTATCCAGCATATATTTAACACAATCCTCTTCCAGCTGCAACCCAGTACTGGGAAACATCCATACACACTTATTCACACACATACACTACAGCCAATTTAGTTTATTCAATTCACCTGTACCGCATGTCTTTGGACTGTGGGGGAAACCGGAGCACCTGAAGGAAACCCACGCCAACACGGGGAGAACATGCAAGCTCCACAGAGAAATGCCAACTGGCCGAGCCGGGACTCAAACCAGTGACTTTCTTACTGTCAGGTGACAGTGCTAACCACTGAACCACCGTACCGCCATATATTATATTATATTATATTATATTATATTATATTATAGCAAAAGTTGTTCCTGCAGTGCACCATTAGTAGTTATGTATAGTACTTTATTGATGGTGTTGTTGAGATACACAAGAAAAAAGGTGTAGAAATGCTGATATCGCATATTGCTGTACATGTCTTTGTGGGTCACATCCTTCATATATACGAGTAGTCATGCACTGCAGGCTGTATCCCCTGTTACTCCCATCTTCCCAGTGTCTGCAGTCTAATAACACTCAGAGAGAAGATGCAGGATTGCAGTAGAATGACCTTTATGTCAGATGATCTGTGCAAGATGCCATGCAGAATACGAAGCAGCAAACAATGTCTGCTGCTTTTCATTTTTTTCACACTGATAATAATGTGAGTCCACTGAACTCTACGATGTGCTCTTTTGTCTCGTTGACATTCAAAGGGGAGTAGATCAGGCCAACCGCCTCATTGCTGTATGCTGTTCTGTCAGGTTTTTTTTTTGCCTACTGCAAATGTAGTGATGTGACTAACATTTGACTTAACAGTATAACAGTCACAGGTTAAAACTGAAAAGAGCTGAGGACATAACCTTGAGGTACACCACCATTGAAAATCACACAGTGTTGCTCTGATCTGCAATTTGCCTATTTAGTATTGCAGTGTCAAGTCACTGATGGATCAAAACACTTTAAATGTGTTGAAGCAGAGCTTCATTCAGTAAATAAAGCCTTGACATGCAATCATCCAGTGTGGGCGCAGTAAATAGTGTGACTGATGATACACTGTCACCCAATGATCTATTTCAGTGATATGCAAATTGCACCAGGAATCAAGGATAGCATAAGTGATGTGGGCGAATGAAGAGAGGACCTAAAATATTAGCATGAGATTTTGTGAGTTTAAGGTTCATATTACACAAACAAATCCCTACAGGATGATGTAAAAATCAGGTGTGGTTTTTCAGACGGATTTTAGACCAAACCTTGATTCAAACTGTTTTGCCAGAACAATCAAATCAAAATAGGTTGACATGTTCAAACCAACAGCTAATTATTTAGTTCGAGCTTTGAAGTAACCTTCTCCCTAGGGTTAGATTAATTTAAAAGGGATAGTGGATTGTTCGCCCAAAAATGAAAATGTTATCACTATTTACTCACTCTCAAGTGGTTTCAAACATTGAACACGTGCACACACAGATAAGTCAAAACATTTTAACATTAGAAGAATGTTGGTAAGCTGAACCATTGGCTTCCAAAAAAAAAAACCTTTGGAAGGCAATGATTACAGGTTTCCAACATTTATTTTTTTCCAAAACAGCTTCCTTTGTGTTAAACAGAAGAAAGAAACAGGTTTGTGACAACTGAATGATAAGTAAATACCAATTGAATTTTCAGTTTTTGGGTGAACTACCCCTTTGAATGAATCGCCTACACTTCTTGACTGAACAATGTCACCATTTTTAGTTTAGTTTAGCTTTTCAACATGCAATTTCAACACAATAATTGGATCCGACCTCTCAGTTTCGTTGGAAACGTTCTAACAAACTGTAATTGTATTGGCATTTTCTCTGTCACGTACTTACCGTTTTTTTACTATTTCCAATCTATTTTTAGTACAGTTTGCACCATTAAATTGAAAGTATTCTGAAACACCCCTATTTCTATAGGATTCTCATGCCATAAAACACAAACACACATCCTACCGAACCACAACCGCCAATTACCTCCCGCTTTTTTTGCTCTTTTGACGGACGTGATGGAAAGACGTTGAGTTCTGGAGCACAACCTGTGGGAACAGTGAGGTAAAATATGAGCGTCTTGACGGCTTGTTGCCAATCGAAATGAAATGCTAGAACGGGTGGTTACACAGGGCTCTGTGCTGTATTTCACCTCTCATTGTCATCCTACTGCTGGCAGCTGCTGTAAATCTAACACACTTTTTTTCACTAGATAAACTTGCACTCGTAACCTAAGCGCGACGTATGCGTAGCAAATGCAGAATTACACACTAGACTGAAATCTATTATGTTTTCATAATCTCCATTATACTGTTTAAATTTGCGGGCTTTATTCCAGTCAGCTGTGGTGTTATTGTTTACAGAAATGCGAATGCAGCTGTGTTTGATTTGAATAGGGTGACCAGATGTCCAGACAGACCCGGTTTCATGAGGTGTGTCGCAATGTCCCGACAATTCGCTACAAAATAAATAAAAATATGAACATGTCCCAGTTTCAGCTGCTAGACTCACTGACGTCAAAAAATAACTTGTCCTTTGTGTCCTTCTAGCCACTGTCTCTGGTGTCATTTATAACACAGGCACAGACAGACACAGAAAGCTGTTTACTTGCCTTTTCTTTTATCTGTTTGGTGTAAATCTATCAGGGTCTCGTTAAAATAATCTTTCTAACTTGCATGTTAGCATACTAACATGCTTCATTAGCTGCTTCTTAAATTATATAAACCAAATGAGGTTACATGATTAAATGTAAATGAATGCTGTAAAAATGCTGAGCTCCACATAATTCCTTCATGCTGTCCTGACAAAAATCAATTAAATTAACGTAACAATTGTTACAAATTTAAGTGGATTGAACATAAAACAATTAAGTTGTCCGCCCAAAAAAACTATGAATTGTGTTGGTTAAAATAAATCTATAAAAAATAAAGAGCAGTCTTTATATTACAGGCCAGCTATGATGAAAATCATCTTTTGTAAGCTGTTTGGACAGGACTGTGTGTAGGTATAGTGTGTCCACAGTCATATTGGGATTTAAATTTCCTAACGTTAAAATAGGATCCAAATCCCTCCCATTTTGAGGCCGACCGCAACTTGACGTAGGAGTGCAATTTTCCCGCCCACTGAATTGATTGACAGTCGCTTATTAACATGTCTTCGTAGTAACACGTATAATCATATCAAAAAGACAGGACGTGTGCAAAGCAACCAGGATAAAAGATCTGTTTGGCTTGTTGTGATCATTAATCATCATCAAATGTGATCAAGAATGAGTTTTACAAGTTTAACATGTTTTTAAAACAGTGCATGTTTGATTTACTTCAGCTTTACTTAATCACCACAGCCGCGTGTCAGTACAATTATAAAAGAAGATGCTTCAATCCCGGTTCATGGACAATAAATCAGGTTTATTTTCTACACTAACATAACGGATATCCATACAGCAGTGGATATTAACCTGTATCTTGTCACATTTGCCGTGCAAAAACAGTGCAAATTTAGACACGCATGCTGCGTGTGTGTGTGTGTGCATTTGTGTGTGTGTGTGTGTGTGTGTGTGTGTGTGTGTGTGTGTGTGTGTGTGTGTGTGTGTGTGTGTGTGTGTGTGTGTGTGTGTGTGTGTGTGTGTGTGTGTGTGTGTGTGTGTGTGTGTGTGTGTGTGTGTGTGTGTGTGTCTGTGTGTGCGTTAACTTTGTAACGACATTGTGTGTGACTCATCGCAGAAAGGCTTGAATTAACTCCACAACAAATACATTAAATAATCACTGGAAACGTTCTTACTGTAGTATTTCTCACAAACGTTACGTGAGATCTTCTTCATGTCTGTCACTGTACTGTTTATCTGACACAGCCGAGGCGGAGACGGAGGCACACTGTGACAGGCACGTGGGAACAGTGGGCAGGGAGAACCAGCAGTAAAGGCACAGGCCACAAAAACAGCATAGTGTTAAAAACAAAAGAATCCAACATTCTAAAAGGTATAACAAATAATCTGATGGGTGTTTTGAGCTGAAACTTTACAGACACACTCTGGAGACACAAAAGACTTATATTAAATCTTAAAAAAGGGGTAAAATAGATGCCCTTTAAATAAGTAGTTTGAACAAGCAGCAAAAGTAATGTTATGCTTAAAGTTTATGCTAAAGTGTATTTCTTTTACACATTCTTTATTATAATGAATAACATGAAAAATAATATGAATAAGAATAATAATAATAATAATAATAATGATGATGATGATGATTATATAACCATTTAAAATAACTCTACTCAGTCAAATGTAGTCAAAACTATGACATAACATAATTATGTATTTTCTGGTCAATTTAGTTGACCCGAAATCCACTCTCTGTCTAGACTCTAATTCTGTTTTATGCATTTGCTCAACCAACTTTACACGAAATACCACCTGGGATGCTTTTTAAATAGGACTGAACCACTTAACGCTCATCATGCATGTGGGTCCTTTTAGAACATTTAGACAGATAAAAAAGAAAATACTGCATAGTTTCTATTAAAACTATGCAGCAGAACAAAACAAAGCTTTGTGAATGCTTTAGTACCATCTAAATACACACTGGATTTGTTAAAGACACATTATGACTGTCAAATAATAAATAATGCTAAACAATTTGTGTACTTATCGCATATGTATGGGGAACCTTAATGTGCCCTAAATACATAAAAGTGTAGTTCATGCAAAAATAAAAATTAAGTCATCATCCATTGGTTCCAAACATGTTTGAGTTTATTTTATCTGGTCAATGCAAATAAATAAATAAATAAATAATAATAATAATAATAATAATAATAATAATAATAATAATAATAATTATTATTATTATTATTATTATTATTATTATTATTATTATTATTATTATTATATAAATGCTGTAATATTATGGTAAACATCATGGTAAACAGGACTCAAAACTCATTAATTAAAAGAAACCAGAGTCTGTTTTATTCAATATGTGGCTGAAAATTGACCCAGAATGTAAAAATAGTGTAAAGATTTCGAATTCATTATGAAGGGTAACTGATAATGGCACTTCAAAGAACACCATGGCATTACTATAATGGCTTTTCAATGGTATTTTGTTGGCAATTCCAATCAAAGCAAAGACCCTTTAAAGCAAGTCAGTTCACTAAAATATTTAAATGAACAAAGATGCCTTTTTTCTGCCAAATGGGGTAGTTATGCTGTCGTCAACCCACAGGCTACATGGCCATGCTAAACCTCATCTATTAAAAATCATTTTTAAGAAAACACTTTCTATGAAATCTGTATTTATAATGTATTGTAAGTCTTAACGTATTAAACTACATACACACTGTAAAAAATTACATGATCAATAAGTCATGACAACATATGTTTATGTAACTAGTTTATGTAGTTATGTAACAATTTTAAAAAAATATATATATTTATTATCTGTTTTTTGTCCTGTCTCTGTAATTCTGTTGCACTGTAGAAGCTTCTGTCACGAAAGCAAATTCCTCGTATGTGTGAACGTACCTGGCAATAAAGCTCTTTCTGATTCTGATTCTGATTATGTAACTCATGTAACTTAGTTTACAGTTTTTCTCAGTCGCTTTGGTGCATTTCTCACAACACTATTTACATTTGCACAACATGTACTTCAACCTCTACAACATTTAGTCATTTGTGCACATCATAGTAGCAGATTCTCATTCCTTCCAACAAATTGCAAATTGTTTTGGACATGCATCAATTTATTATTATTATTATTTTATACCCTTTATTAATCTGGGGTCGCCACAGCGGAATGAACCGCCAACTTATCCAGCATATGTTTTACGCAGCGGATGCCCTTCCAGCTGCAACCCATCTCTGGGAAACATCCATACACACCCATTCACACTCATACACTACGGACAATTTAGCTTACCCAATTCACCTATACCGCATGTCTTTGGACTTGTGGGGGAAACAGGAGCACCCGGAGGAAACCCACGCCAACACGGGGAGAACATGCAAACTCCACACAGAAATGCCAACTGACCCAGCCGAGGCTCGAACCAGCGACCTTCTTGCTGTGAGGCGAACGTGCTATCCACTGCGCCACCGTGAGGCCCTTGATGAAAACATATGAATTATAAAAGCAGGTGTGCTCCCAAAACCCATCCCTAACCATATCCCTCATTAGGGGATTCGCAAGTAAAATGTCTGAATGAGATCGTAGAAATGACTACGAATTTGCCTCTAATCAAAAAGTTACAAACGGCCACATGATAGGGTTGATTACATCACATAAAACAAATCTACGCGGTCAGAATTTGTATCCGTCAACTAAACTAAGTCCAACCATCTAATCAGAAAGCTTTCAGATCAAAAGTAGATTCAGCATAACCATGTCCGAGCCTTTAAGAGATAAGACCGCAGATGTCAAAACTCATTATTGATTCTACACGAGACTTAAACAATGGCCGATTTCTGGATTTAAAGTCAACTGGCAGAGCGGCTGTGAAGTGTGAGATGCTACAGTAATTGTAAGCACTGAAACAGCATCTTTAATCTCATCTCAATCTCAATGGAGAGCTGAAATAAATTGTTAGTTACCCATCTCTCTCTCTCTCTCTCTCTCTCTCTCTCTGTTTCACGCTCTGCGTCTCGTCTTTTTTTATATCTTGCGAGAGGCAATGGCTGCAGAAGTGTAATTATCAGCGCAGAAATCCATTCACTCCTCGGAGGTGGAGCAGGGCAGAGCCAAAGACTGCATTACATAACTTTAATCACACCTGTATCTCATGATTGATTATCCTTAAATACATTTCAGCTCCAGACAATACAACATTAGCATAGCGTCGCCGAGACGCAAAGGCCCACTCCTTAATTTATTCGGATTATTCCACAACATTACCACTACAATAAAACCTGTGGACTCCATGTTGATCAATGGCCATGGGCGACCCGATTGTCTGGGTTATGTGTTGTTACCCACAAGACTGCAATATCCCGTCTACATCGGTGTGTCATGACGCATCACAACAAAAATCAATCCTATTGTAATCAATGAGGCCGTCTATAGTAAAAAGTGCTTCAGTGTGGTGAGTCACGTCTTCAGATGGACGGAAATGTAGTTTTTTTCTGTTTTTTGATTCTCCGGAGGCTACTTTATTTGCCCTTTCTGTCTAAAAAAAAAAAGGTATTTGTGATGTATTGCAGCTCGGTTGTAGTATATGAAATTCAGCTGGTGATGTTTCTGGTCTCTCTTATTAACAATACATATAAGAGTTCTTATATAGTTGCAGCAATATTATTGAAGGGTTCAATGCTTCTGAAGTATAGTTGCATCAAGTGGAACTGCTTGTGAAAACAAACTGAAGAAATCTGTATTTGCAATAATATTAATGGATTGTGGAGTGAGCATTCATGACTGTTTCTAAACTATTGAAACTGGCTCTGTGTATAGTTAAAAAAAAATTGTTTAGGACTATCAAAGTACAAAAATATAATTAGCATTTCATCTGTGGTGTGTTGTTTAAAATTGGTGTGGTGTGTTGTTAAAAAGTTAAAGGTGCCATAGAGTGCATTGATTCAATATGCTAAATTGTTCTCTGAAATCTACACTATCAGTATGTGGCTTGGGGGAATTGTCCAGAAACTGTGTTATATGCTCAATTATAACCACAGGAATTACCCCTAAGGGCGGCACGGTAGCTCAATGGTGGCTCAGCATTGTCGCCTCACAGCAAGAAGGTCGCTGGTTCGAGTCTCGGCTGGGTCAGTTGGCTTTCTGTGTGGAGTTTGCATGTTCTCTCTGTGTTGGCGTGGGTTTTCTCCAGGTGCTCCGGTTTCCCCCACAGTCCAAAGACATGCTCTTTAGGTGAATTGAATAAACTAAAATTGGCCATAGTATATGTGTGTAAGTGTGTATGGATGTATCCCAGTACTGGGTTGCAGCTGGAAGGGCATCCGCTGTGTAAAACATATGCTGGATAAGTTGGCGGTTCATTCCGCTGTAGCGACCCCTGATGAATGAAGGAACTAAGCAGAAGGAAAATTAATAAATGAATTACCCCTAGAATGAAACGCTTGGTTTTGACCATATTTGGAATGGTCGTGAATATTAATGAGCTCTGCTCTCATGTCATGTCAGTATCTGCTCTGTCTCTCTCTGTCTCTTTCTCACACACACACACATGCACATTTACCTCACATGCCTTGTGTCCTTGTATATCAAAATCCTTAAAAATCATAACCATTATTTAGAATGCTACTCTTTCAAGTTCCCATAGCGACACGTCAATTATTAGTAATTAGTAAATTAGTAAAAGCATGTCCTGATTTTGGTTTGTTTAGACATTTTAACTAAAATTGCTTTCATATTTCAATCAAAGCATAAGAGAGTTTCTTGGAAAAGGGATCGAAACAGATCATTTCAGTTTTTATACAACTTTTTACAAGCATTGTGAGCTTCTGTTTACAGTTAAGTTGGCATGGCAATGCTTTTATTTGATGGCAACATGGCAAAGGAGGTGCTATTTAAAAATAAAACATTCCATCTCACCATTTTTTTTGTCCAGAAACACATATTCTGTGAGAATGGCCACTTACAGAGCAATCACATCAGAGTACATTTTAACCAAGTGTGAACACAGCCTTAGTATGATGAACATGTTAAAAATGTAAATAACCATTTTCCACTTTCATGTACTTTTTGTGAAATGGAAAGTCTCCACAGCTGTTAAATGTTCTTCATATAGCCACCAATGACAGGAAGGAGCCCTTATTCTCAATAGTGTTTCCTAAAAATAGAGCCTCTGCTACTAACATCCATCATGGTGAGATCACAAGCTGACAGGAGTAAACACAGGTGTTAACAGGGTCTGTAACATTTCGTGATCTGATCACTGAACCATTTAGATCTGTTCATTAAGCGGACAACTTTATCTAAAGCCAAGGCAGAACCAATTAATGTAAGAGAGAAAACAAAGCTTCTGTGGCTTCAAATGTCTCTAGTCATCTCACTGAAAGGAAAAGAAAAAATTAACTCCATGTAATTTGCCTGACTTAAAGGCATAGTTTACACAAAAATAAAAATAGAGTCACTGATAGTAAAAAACAAAACAAAACAACTAATTATGGAATTAAATGACTATGTGGGGGCCTCACGGTGGCGCAGTGGGTAGCACAATTGCCTTACAGCAAGAAGTTCGCTGGTTCGAGTCTCGGCTGGGTCAGTTGGCATTTCTGTGTGGAGTTTGCATGTTCTCTCGGTGTTGGCGTGGGTTTTCTCCAGGTGCTCCGGTTTCCCCCACAGTCCAAAGACATGCTCTTTAGGTGAATTGAATAAACTAAAATTGGCCATAGTATATGTGTGTAAGTGTGTATGGATGTATCCCAGTACTGGGTTGCAGCTGGAAGGGCATCTGCTGTGTAAAACATATGCTGGATAAGTTGGCGGTTCATTCCGCTGTGGTGTGCCCAGATTAATAAAGGGACTAAGCCGAAATGAAAATGAATGAATGAATGAATGAATGACAATGAATGACGTTTCAAGCATTCTTCAAAATATCTTATTTTGGGATCAATGCTCAATAGAAGAAACTCAAATAGGGATGCCTTTTTCAAGTTTTGTCACAACAAATACAGTTTGGAGGGTGGCACGGTGGCTCAGTGGTTCGCACTGTCACCTCACAGCAAGAAGGTCGCTGGTTAAAGTCCTGGCTGGACCAGTTGGCATTTCTGTGTGGCGTTTGCATGTTCTCCCTGTGTTTGCGTGGGTTTCCTCCGGGTGCTCCGGCTTCCCCCACAGTCCAAAGACATGTGATATAGGTGAATTGAATAAACTAAATATGTATATTTAAATATGCTGTATAAAACATAAGCTGGAATAGTTGGCGGTTCATTTCGCTGTGGCGACCTCTGAAATGAGGTCTAAGACAAAGAAAAGGAATGAAACATAAGCCCCTTTTACACAGCGATACCGGTAAATATCCACTTTTACTTTAATTTACCTTACCAGCAAATAAAAAAAATAAGAAAACTTAATGATAAGTACATCATTAACCAGAAATCAGCTCTAAACAGCTGCGCTTGTATCTGTAAACATAGATGGGGTCAGGCTTTTGTGGATAATTTCACTTTTATTTAAAGCTTTAGAATTCATGCAGCTGCTTTGTCCCAGAGACATCCAAAAGCAGAAGCGTGAACCGCAGCTAAATGTTTACACGTTTGACTACATTACAAACTCTGTGGATGGATATGAAAACACATGAAGAAACACTTTTGCATGTCGAGATGATATGTGCGGTTACTGACGCTTACCGGAGCACGCGTCAAGCAACTGAAGCAGAGCTTGAACGTAAACAAACAGCGGTTTATCATAAGCATTTTATTGATGATTTTTTTACACAGTTGGCATTAATAATGAGCCCAGCAATGTTATCTGACTAACATCTAGCAGCTAAATATGTCTGGAAAAATATTCAAAGGCTTTTATTTTCATAAACAGCGTGGATGTGAATGCATCTGAATGTTCTGATTGGCTGGAGTAGACATCTCATGTCTTTCTGGCAATTTTCCGTCTGCGTTCACACAGAGCAGCATTCCGGTAAATTACTGGTAATGTTACAATTTTTCTTTTCGAAAAATTGCCTGAATTAATTTACCGGTATTTTCAAAAAGGGCCTGTTCATAGAAGATCCCTTTTCGGAAAATTGACGGTCATTTTCCGGAAAGGTCTGTATGTGTGAAAGGGGCTACTGTTTGGTAATTTGGTGTTTCAAAGAACATTCACAATTAGTTGACCATTCCATACTTTGTAAGGAAAGAGGATGATATTTGGCCAACTATTTCAAATTCTGTAATCTGGTTCAAAAGGTAAAAAAAAAAATCTAAATACTAAATATCATGTTTAAAGTTCAAATTAAGATCTTAGCAATGAACATTACACTGTTAACGATTTCTGTACATTACACAGTATTTAACTGTAATATGAACTCTATTTTATTGTAGCACGGTTGTGCTGTGTTGCTGTATTTTAAAATTCCATTACTGTATATTTAACAGTAAAGATAAAATACATACTGAAAATACATATACTGCAAGATAAATGGTGCTGTAAATGTAAATCGAGTATTTTTACAGTAATTGGTTTACAGTAAGTATAATAAGTATAATAAGTACAGTAAGTTGCAAGAAATTCTTAACAATGTACTAATCAAAAATAGAATTTTGATATGTTTACAGTAGGATATAAAAAAAAATGTCTTCATGAAGCATGGTCTATAATCAATATTCTAATGATTTTTGGCATACAATAAAATCAATATTTTTGACACATATAGGCTACAATTCATTTTGGCTATTCACACAAATATGCCCATGGAACAAAAAGACTGACATTGTATATACCAAATGTGTCTGCTTTTGCATGTAAAACAATATGATTTGTACAAAAATATCTATGATTTCATGTGTATTTTCTCTAAAGAAGAGCTTGACTGAAATGACAATGAAGCTACTGCTATATTTTCGCAGGATACATTTGGCAGCAACAGTGTGTTGACATGTTGTGTTTTTTCTTCAACATTTTAATCATGAATTCTGAAATCCGCCCCACCGGCCTAATGCAGTGAGAGCTGGATAAACGAGAGTCACTATGGGTTTAGTTCCCTACAGCATGGATACGGTAATGAGACATATTCGTGATTTATTCCCACGTGAATGTGAGGTACAGGCATTTGTACAGGTGAGTCCAGCGTAAATGGGAGGCATCTGTGCTGAGACCTGTCAGCTGGCCTCCATCATCTCCCGCATGCCCTCATATCTCACAGATGTGTCATGTCATTCTCTAATGGATGCCCGAGGGCCCACAATAGCACGCTACAGGCTTTTACTGCTCGCACTATATGCTACCGGAGGAGTCAAGGTCACGTTGGCTTTATAGTGATTCACCTGTCATGTTCTTGTGTGCTGATTTGTGAACTGTGAGGAAAAACTGTGTTTGTTTATGTCATGTCTCAGACTGAGATGTGTGGGAATGGTCACCTCGTCATTTCCAGCTCGAATACCTAATGCTTTTAAAGCTTAAAAGGCTTTTAAAAGGAGCATTGTGGCATTTCCAGAATCTCTTTTTGTGTTTGTCTTGTCATTATTGATTCATTATATCAATGTGGTTATAAATATCAAAGAAGCTAAACAACGGTATTAATGGTCAAGATTTTGTCAGCAAAGCACTCTAATTCTACCATGCAATGAAGAACTTTTCAGCTGGAGTCTTGATCATTGGGGTCCAAGTGGGATTGTTTCAATAAGGCCTAAGTTTATGTTTTTGGGACAGTCTAAGGGGTTAATAACACTAAATGCACTTTTCCGATTTGAGAACGTGAGGCGTTTCTTGTTGACAAAAAAGTACACTTCACTTTTTATGTCGCTAGGCACCCACTGAAAGAGCTTATTGTGTGCAAGAGTTATGGCCAAAAGAGTTTAAGAGTTATGACCAAAAGTCTTTTTTTATTATTATTATTTTTAGCACTATTGCGCCACCTTTGGAGTTTTTGGATCTGAGTTGTGGTGAGCACTTTTGTCCAAGTTTGAAGTCTCTAGGCCTTATAGTTTGAGTTGGATTAACGCACAAGAATAATAATAATAATAATAATAATAATAATAATAATAATAATAATAAGCATAGCTGCAAGCAGCAATTATCGGGGTTTAAGCATTTTAGTAGCATAAGGTAATGTATCAGTTTAATCAACAATAAAATGTATGATTTAATCAACAATAAAATTTATGAGTGTTAAAGTGACATTTTAGATCATTGAGCATTGAAAAAAAATTGTTTTTGAGACCTATTCTATTGTTACAGCTCCACCTATGGTCCTAAATCAGTGTATTTTTTTTGCTGCTTTTGATATTGTTATAATTGTAATATTTAATAATTTTGTGATATTCGTGATTTGTGATCATACAGCTCTGCATAACTCAAAACAGTGACCACTAGTCTCTCCTCTATCTTTAAAAGTCTCTGCAGTTGTCTTGACAGCACAAACACTGCAGTCACCTCAATGAAAACTCCACCTCTGCTTTCATTTGATTGGGCAGTTTAAAAAGACGCGACTGACATGGCGTGCTTTTTCCACTTAGAGTTGACTTTTTTCAACTGGAAATGCTCATTGGAAATGCATTACTCTGTCTATATTTCTTCAAAACTGGAACTATTTTGCTCTGAGCATGTTTTGCTGATTTTTTCAGATGACACATCCACAACAGGGTGTTGTTTATTGTACCATAACCCTACTCTAAACCTAAAGCAAACTATAACACGTTTTCTTGTTTTTACACAGCTTTGTGTTCTGTTGGCAAACCATGTTTTACCAGACCGGTGCCCAAGCTCTCTGCATCACTAGTACAATGCCATACTATGCAAACTACCAAGCAAATTAACACATACCATGAATAATAGGGTATATTCACAGCTAGTGTTTCTTCCCATACTGATAAACTTCCGGTGAACAGTTAATGTGACTTTTTCAATTTTATACAATTCCTTTTACAGCATCGATGTTGTAATACAATTAAAATATAATCAGTTAAATAGACTTCAGCGTTCATTTAGTTGTTTAAGCATAAAACGAGATGAAAAGCTGTTTACATGCACACGCTCGTCAGGATTAGCAGGCTAGCGCAGAAACTCCATTGAATATACAGGGGTAAAATAAATGTTCATATTTTAAATACATGGAAATTTTTTTATTCTTGTACCTTCTGAGACACACTTTATATCGTATATCAATAAGGCAGTGAAGATCGTTGATTTTTAAAGAAAACAGACACAGATTTTGTAACGACATACAGTTCACTGGAAGCGCATGAATCAGGTTACTGAAAAATTGAAAGTCCTTCTGCATACTTCTGCATATACCCTATTTTGGGCTTGACTGTATATAAAATACATGTGAAATGTGAAATATGGCAAAAAAAACATGCCTGCTCACATAGCCTATATATTCAAATATATAAGATATGTGGCCATATGAACACACATAAAATTGTATGTATTTGTAATTCCATTGGTCATAATTGTAATTCCATTGGCCATTGCTTTTGTTATATTTTGCATATGACATCTATATGTGAAATACAAATATGAACTTGTGTGTCAAACAGATATATGTCATTTCCATATATTGCCATATTCCATATTTCTATGTTGGGTGTGAAAAACATATTTGTTTACCCCTTGTTATTTTTTTGAGGTCTTGACCTATAGTACTGTGCAAATAACTACAAAATAATCATTTATCATTCAATAATCTGCTGTTATCATAATTTCAATCATAAATTAACTAAATGTGTGTTCATTTCACCTGAAAACTGCAGTGAAACATATCTATAAGCATGTTTTTTGGGGGTTTGTTTAGATTTCCAATAAGTGTGGGCTGAAAACAGCTCCATCAAGATACAACCTCCCAAATTAAATTGTAATATTGTTCTTTATTGTGAATCAAATTAAAAATTCTGACTTGCAGTGCATCACACTTGTAAATTTACAGGAAAACGAGAAGGCATAGGTAGTAAAGGACAAAACTTACTGTAACTGCAATATTTGGTGTGTGTGTGTGTATATTTATATATATAGAGAGAGAGAGAGAGAGAGAAAGAGAGAGAGAGAAAGAGAGAGAAAGAAAAATGTAGGATGTCTTAATAATGTTCTTTATATGGTGTTTGAACACAAAATATGAGTTTAAATTACATTTTGCTATCTTGTAGCTCTAAAACAGAACCAACAATTAACAACACAATGGTATTAGCATTATGCATTTGATAAGGTTAACTTAAAAAGCATCATTTCCATTTTAGAATTCAATATGGAAAACTGCCAGACACCCAAGTAAGTTACAGAGGTAATGTAAATATGCATATATTGGCAGTACTAAAATACTTTACGAACACTAAATTGTGAAGAGCCAAGAACAGAACGACTACCAATTCAGACAGGCCTAATCTCAGTTACAAATGGGAACAAAATGTATAAATTGGATGCAATTTCTCAAATAAGACCTGAATCAGTCCAAGGTGTTCCCAAAATATATCAAAAACTGTTTCAAGTTATAATACATGTTCTGCGGTATCAAAGGCTGAGCACAGAAGAATAAGAACACAAATAGCCTCAGAGTCAGAAGGCATTTATAAGTCATTGGTGACTTTTTACCAAAGCTATTTCTGATTTTGAAACACAGATGCTGGTGTTTCTTCTCAGGACTCAAATAGATTGTTTAAACCATGAAGCAACTTATTACCACCTTATTTAAGTAGGTCAAAAAGCACTCTAAAATGTATATAATGCTTTGATTTAGGTGACACAGTGGCTCAGTGGTTAGCACTGTCGCCTCACAGCAAGAAGGTCGCTGGTTCGAGTCACAGCTGGGTCAGTTGGCATTTCTGTGTGGAGTTTGCATGTTCTCCCCGTGTTCACATGGGTTTCCTCCGGGTGCTCCGGTTTCCCCTACAGTCCAAATTCATGCGCTATAGGTAAATTGAACAGTGAACTAGAACTAGAATGGAAGGTAAGCTAAATTGTCCATAGTGTATGAGTGTGAATGAGTGTGTATGGATGTTTCCCAGTACTGGGTTGCAGCTGGAAGGGCATCCGCGGTGTAAAGCATATGCTGGATAAGTTGGCGGTTCATTCCGCTGTGGCAACCCCTGATGAATAAGAGGGACTAAGCCGAAGGAAAATGAATGAATGAATGAATGTTTTGATTTAATCGCAATTAACATAAAATTAAGTTTGCATTTGAGTATATTGAATATCCTATACTGTATCTGTAATAAAAAGTCAAAAGTTAAAAGTATTCTTCTTTCACATTAGAGATGTTCTGACCTTGACGTTCTACAAATTTATGTTTTGTGAAAATCCTTTTTTGGGGGGGGGGGATTTTATAAAACTAAAATCTACTGGAGTGAAGCAAAGAAGAACTGACAATGTTCTAGCTTATATTCTAGCAAAATCAACATCAAAGGTTCAATTCTCAGGAGAAAGCATGAACTAATAAATGTATAAATTGATTGGAACATATGTCGATTTGGATGAAAGTGCTGCCAAAATGTTTAAATGCAACACTGCATCAGCTTCGACTTCCTCGAAGAGTACTAAATGCTAATTCTTAAAAAAAAAAACTCATGAATGATTAAAAAGTATTGTAAAGGTGCAATATTTTAGACATTAGATTTTCAACAACCAATTTCTCTGGTTATGGTTTAAAGTGTCATAAGTTTTGTCTTTATCTGGACAACCTTCTGCCTGTGGGTTTCAGTTATGTAGACCAGCTCACCATATTGCCAATTTGGTCACCATTCAAGTCTAGAAAAACTGGAAAATAATAAAGTCCAACTGGTAAGTTTGTCTGCCAGTTAAAATTGCCTTATGTAGCATAACTTGGTATTGTAGTCCAATTTCAAAATATTTGAGTGGACAACATGACTTAATGAAGGTTGCCAGATTGACGACACCAGCAGGAGTGCCTGACAATCGAGCCTAACAATGTAAGCTGATATAATAATTTACATTTATAGTATTTATATTATTTGCTAATTAAAAGCCTTGTAACTTGTAGAGCGTTCAATCTGTGTCTCATGTTGGTGGCTGCTATTGTCCACTGGAGGTCACATTATTGGCCTCACCTGCATATATTAAAGGTGCAGTATGTAAGTTTGACACACAGTGGTTGAACTAGGTATTGCACTCCTGGTTTAAAACACATTTTCACTCCGACCCTCCTCTGACGAGTCCACGCAAGCAGAGCAACGACACATGATAGAAGACATATTTTTATATTAAAAGGAGTTTTTTCCCCAATCAACACCTGGAATTTATATTTTAGAAACGGCTTCTATTTCTCATAGCTGAACAACAGGATAAACTGACAATGATCACCTCAGGTACACCTCGTGTGCTTTATTCAGTGTTAAATGCTAACAATATGAGTTTGAATGCCATTTAACATGACATTTATTGCCATACTACTGAAAGCAGCAGCAGATAGTTTACCTCAGATCTTGAAAATAAAACAAATTGTTTGAAATTGAACTTTAGAACTGTGACTCAGTGCAAGCCAACAAATATCAGATCAGAATGTACATTTAATAATGTTAAAGAAGTTTAATATGTATTAATTAGATTGTAAACCTTGCCATTTTGCTGGTGCACAGTGTAGTAACGTTATTCTGTGCTTCTGACAGGCTGTATTTAAATTTCTGTCTTGTTGTGTCTGGTAAAAACAGCTAAATTGCTTATCAATGCGAATATCCTTACATAGCGTGTTGTTAGGACAAGGGGGTTACAATGTAACCTGCTCACCTAATGTTTACATTTGTAATATTTATATTATTTGCTAATTAATAACCACCTCATGTGGAACTCTGGATCTGCCATTTCGTAGTCTGTTACTGTCCACTGGAGTTCACATTTTCGGTCGTGGACGCATATGAGAGCCATCATGACTGAATGAATCAAATATTCAATTCAATTCAATTCAAGTTTATTTATATAGTGCTTTTTACAATATAGATTGTGTCAAAGCAGCTTAACAAGTTGAAGTAAAGTCCAGGTTTTAGAGTTTAGTTCAGTTCAGTGTGGTTTAAGTTTCACTGCTGAAAGTTCAACACTGAAGAGCAAATCCACCAAAGCGCAGCTCCACAAGTCCCGATCCGAGCAGGCCAGTGGCAACAGTGGCGAGGAAAAAACTTCACCAGTTGACGAAGTGAAGGAAAAAAAACCTCGAGAGAAACCAGGCTATGTTAGGCATGGTCATTTTCTTCTGGCCAAACTTCCTATGTGGAGCTGCAGTCTAGGCGCCGGCTGGAGAAGCTGGACATCCATCGTGTAAGCTGCAGGTGAGGGTAGGGCACCAGCGGGAGGTAAGGCTGGCCCACAGGATCAAACGTAGACTCGTTTGTCACTGTAGCCTTCAGGAATCAGTCTCATTCTGATTACTGTTTTCCACCAAGGCAATCAAGGGTGCTGAAATATAATTGGCTAAACTGACATTGGCCTTGTTAAAAGAACCAAAACAAAGATAGATGTTCCAGCACGTAACACACATTTTCAAAACAGAATATCTGACTTTAGCATTGTTTTTCAGATAAACAAGTATGTTCACCTAGCATGTTTCTTAAATATCTGCAAACATATTATGGTAATTTTATGCATTAGAAGAGTCAAAAACTTACATACAGCACCTTTAAGGCAGCCTTCATGACTAAAATTAAATACACTGTTTTTTGATAAAGGCAATCAGGGGTGCCAAAATATAATTGGGTAAACTGGTAGTGGGCAGAGTTACATTTTAACATGGAACACATTTTTCAAAGGAGAATAACTGACTTTAGCATTGCTTTTCAGATAAACAAGCATGTTCACTTTAATGTTTCTTAATTCTGCAAACCTATTATGGTCTTTTGTTTTTGCTTTAGAGAAGTTAAAAACATACAGCACCTTTAAATAGGGTTTGTCATATAATTAAAGAAATTACCACCAGCTGTCAGATTAACACCACTAACTACGTGGATCTGAAAATGTTTTATAATTTTGATCAGTTAGATCGAAATTACTCAAGAAATGTGTTTAAAAATTGCTTTACCTCTGTTAAGATAACTTCAAATAGGACTAAGCTGTGGCTTTGAATTTAGAAAACTGTAGCTTGTTCACTGTACTGTATATGCTCTCCTTCCATTAATGTTTCATCTTAAAGGGAAGCCCCTGCAAATGCATATACAGTAAGGTCAGGCACAAAAATAACTTAGTCTTCAGCCTTTTCAACATCATCAAGGTTTATGCTGCCGCAAGCAGTCAGTAAATCTATCCCCAAAATTGCAATCACCCCAAACACAAAACAACAGCACAGAGTCAACATCGTTTGCATACACCAACAATAAAAAAACATGCAGTCGGGACAAGAAAATGAGTTCTGCATCCCATTCTCCATTCTGCTGACATTGTTCCATGCTCACGGTGAATAAATGTCCCCTAAGTCGTCATTATCGCAGCCTTACTTGTGATAAGATAAAGTGTCCCGTATAGATTGGTTCAAATGTGACTTCCCTTGTGGGTTATTATACTACGTTTGCTAAAAGTCAGACATTTAGCGAATATATTCACACGCGGTTTATTATGCAAGCACACAGAAAAGAGTTCCCAGTCGACTCTTTTGCAAGTCATCCTGAGGGGAGACAGACCCCACAGTGTTCTCTGTTGAACTGCTAATCACGGGACACTGTCTAATAATTGACTCAGCACAGAAGGAGGGTCTCGTCCGGGACACCCCGAGGCTTATAAGTGCACTGCTAACAAACACAGCTTGTCAGTTTCGTGGAATGTCCAAATGAGCAGATAAAATTGCCGTTTTCATGCAGTCCTCTAATGACGTACTCATTATGTCACATTTAGGATTCTCTTTGGTCTTTGGGGGATCAGATGGTTTAACTGAAGCAGACATGGGTCTGAGCTGTAGTACAATGCCTGGCTCTTGCCCTCGGTGTAGAGAAAGCTGTGGGGATGCGTGTGTTTGTGTGTGTCACCGGGACGAGCCGTGTGTGGACCGCTGCTGTAACCTGTGCTGTCAGGTCTGTCTGAATGGCTGCTGTCTCATCTGCTCGGATGACTGTCGATATACTCTGTGTTTCATGTGCACGAGGATAGCAAACTCCTGCGCTGCAGTTCTGACCGTTGAACAGCCCAGAACTTCAATGACACAAACAGAAGGTAGGTGGCGTAACATTTACACTGTGCTTTGTCTACCCTGTGTAATAACTTGTACATTGCTGAAATTCCAGAGCTCCACTGTGAGAATATGATGACATGAAACCTGCAATTATAAAGTTATTGGTTACACCTAACAATACATTCATTCATTCATTTTCATTTCGGCTTAGTCCCTTTATTAATCTGGGGTCACCACAGCGGAATGAACCGCCAACTTATCCAGCATATGTTTTACGCAGCAGATGCCCTTCCAGCTGCAACCCATCTCTGGGAAACATCCATACACACCCATTCACACTCATACAGTACGGACAATTTAGCTTACCCAATTCACCTATACCGCATGTCTTTGGACTTGTGGGGGAAACCGGAGCACCCGGAGGAAGCCCACGCTAACACAGGGAGAACATGCAAACTCCACACAGAAACGCCAACTGACCCAGCCGAGGCTCGAACCAGCGACTTCTTGCTGTGAGGCGAACGTGCTACCCACTGCGCCACTGTGAGGCCCCCTAACAATACATATTTTATTAATTATTTGTGATGTTTAATAGTCATTTCACAGTGGCCACGTGGTTAGCATGGTTGCCTCAGAGCAAGAAGGTCGCCGGTTCAAGTCCTGACTAGACCAGGAGTCCTTTCTGTCTGGAGTTTGCATGTTCTCAGGGTTTCTGCTTGGGTAT
The DNA here is from genome assembly GCA_903798125.1 of Danio choprae. Classification (NCBI taxonomy): domain Eukaryota; kingdom Metazoa; phylum Chordata; class Actinopteri; order Cypriniformes; family Danionidae; genus Danio; species Danio choprae. The sequence continues at coordinate 461,611 of CAIGQW010054088.1, read as the reverse complement.
CCCCTACAGTCCAAAGACATGTGTAGACGTATTAGATAAACTAAATTGGCTGTAACGTGTGGGTGTTTCCCAGCACTGGGGGCATTCACAGTGTAAAACATGCCAAAGGAATTAAATAATAGAGCATGAAATAAGTGATGTCTGTGAGCAAATAGCCATTTATAAATAGTTTAGACACCTTATTTTGCTCAATATAACACTGAGCAGTATATATTTTATATTTTCTAAAATGTCAATCATTTTTCATTGTTTGTTCACAATAAATTACTACTGTATATATGGGCTAATCTCCACTGGGGATGGGGGCGACATAACCCCCAGCCCCCAACACACTTTTCAAAATCCTACTTGTGTCCCTTCCACTTTCAAATTTATTGGTTTAAATTTTTAAACTATGTCATAATTGCTGCGGAAAAGCGAAACCAAGCTGAGAGTCTAACCTTGACCAGAAATGTTGCATGCACACTCCTATGGCACACTCTAAGGCCCTGTCCACACGGACACAGGTATTTGCACTTTTTTCTATGCTACTTTTACTGTTTGTCAACACAAAAATGCAGTCTCAGGTTACTAAAACCGATACTTTCTTAAAACTCGGGGCTTTTTTTCAAAATCTCTGGGTATAGTGTGGTTGTGTAGACATTACAACCAGTGTTTTCAACTCATGATGTCAGCGAGCATGCTGTTTTCTTCTTTCTTATTAGCCAACACGGCTGGGTTCACACCAAATGCGGAAGATGCAAATGAGGCAAAATAGCATACACTCGCGGGAATGTATATACATTAGCCATCGGCAGATCAATGTGCTGTTCATAATACCTTGATTTGGTGCCTTCATGTCATTGTCATGTCCACACTATTGCACAAAAAAAATGAAGATGTTTATTCAGCATAGCAGTCTCAAAATACACAGCAGTACCTTGGGTTCACCGGAGTCAGAATGAACCCCGAACATGCTTAAACTCAAACCTTTATACTGTTTTAGATGTTGCCTTTAGACTTGCCTTTAGATGTTAATGAAGTTGCTCCTTGGCTGTTGACCCAGCTGTCCTCTCTATCTCTCTATGTTAATGTAGTTTCAACACCATTGATGAGATGGTTCTCTTTGCACCACACCCATCTCCATTCTACCATTGTTACCATTTGGTTGAGATGTAGTGACCTCAAACAATGCAGAGACAACAAACTGTTGACTTCTCCTTTCTCTCATAAGTCAGCCCTTATGAGTATCAATTCACAATTTAGAGTGGAAGTTGGATCGAGGCAGTCTCATTTCTTACACTATGCAGCAATATGTAAATAATCCACAAGAGGGGGTCACACAGTACACATTTGACAACAACTCTGTCACCCAAAAACCATCCCTCAATCCACAGCAAAGTAAATGTTCAGGGTGCAGCCGTCATAAAGAACAAAACACTATTGGCTGCTTGTGTGATGATGATCTACATTACTGAACCACAGCCAGACTGTTCTCAGTAGTAGCTGATTATAGCTCAGAAAGCATTGAAGGAAGCATTTGAAAACCACATCAATCAGCTGATCGATCACTGCAATTGATCACTGCAGACATAGCTTTTATATCTGTGTAAATAGAGGATGAAACAAGTGAACTGTTGAGTTCCATACTGGGTTCCACTCTGAAGGGCTCATCCCTATGGCCTAATCGAGAGGTGCCCAACCCTGTTCCTGTAGATCTACCTTCCTGCAGAGTTTAGCTGCAACCTTAATCAAATGCACTTGTCTTTAATTACCTAGTGCTATTTAAAATCATATTTAGTTTGTTTGGTTGTTTTTGATGAGGGTTAGAGCTGAAGGAAGGTAGATGTCCAGGAACAGGGTTTAGCACCCCTGTCCTAATCCCATCTGAGGGTCTCTCTAAAGCAGAGGTGACCAACGCTGCTCCCCGACATCTACCGTTTTTGCAGATTTCAGTTGCAACCCATATCAAACACACCTACCTGTAATTATCAAGTACTGTTCAGCTCCTAATTAATTGGTTCAGGTTTGATCAGGGTTGGAGCTGAACTCTGCCTGAAGGTAGATCTCCAGGAACAGGGTTGAGCACCCCTGCTCTAAAGGGATCAGAACATAGAGATGAGCCCTTCTGAATTGAGTGCAGTGTGTGCACCAAACAACTTCCCTGCTCAATTTTCCTGAAGTGCCCATAAGTTGTATTTTTCGAAATTCTTTATTCCAAAGGGGGCCATTCAAAGTGGTCAGTTTTGAGTTTGTAATGACACTTCAATATGGCGGCCATGATTATTTCACTCCGAAGTATACTGCTTGGAATGCACCGTCAATACTAATGACTTCGAAAACAGAGGCCGTGGGAAAGAACCCGGATGTGTTCTTGATATTGAGGATGCGTCAAATGCAGATTTGAGAGTCATTTAAAGTCCCAGAATTTGTTGCGGCTAAATGGAGGGAAGTGCACCATTTTACATCCACTATTATTTACAGTTCAGAGCTCATTCTGGATACATAACCCTGTTTACATTTCTGGACAGCTTAAATTATGTAGACAGAGGTACGTCTTTCTGCATTTCATCTTTAAAATGAATGCTACGGGGCAGTATGACGCAGCCGATGGCTTCTATTCCTTTTAGCGCTACCAGCTGAATGCTTACTTCAGTACAGATGGCTTTTCCAGTGTTAGCAGTTTGCCCAGTAGCTCACTGCATATGCTGATTAACCACAACGATGGGGTTCGAGCCCGGCTAAGAATGTTTCCAGAAACCAGGTAAAACTAAAGAAAAAAGAAAGAACGAAATAAACAACAGGCTGAAAATGTGGTGAAATCACGCAGCCACAACTGCTTTTCTTTTTCTAGATTGCTTTTGAAAACACTATCGGTTTAGGGGTTTATCGGTTGGGTTTAAGGACAGGGGTGGGTGGGTCAGTCGACAGCAAGCTGGGCTGGTTGGCTGAAGTGTATAATGCTCCCTCTGGTGGATTTATGTGAGAAGAGGATGCGCAAGAGAAATTTGAGATCATCAAAAAGCATACACATCGGCCTCTGGTGGATTTGCAAAAACAAAAACTGCAAGCAGACATACCTCCAGTTACATATTTCGCTGTCCCCAGAAATGTAGACCTTGGTACCTATTCGTAATAAGCCTGGCTTAGACAAAACATTAATTGACTTTATAAAATGATTCCTTCAACCCTTGATGGTCGGCCCCTATTAAACAATAATGAAAGACATATTTTCATACATATATTTTAGTGAGCTAAAACACTGTTTTTGGCAGTGTTTATGTTTATAATCAGCTTATTTATGTCCTGGATTTTGTATCACATAATCCCTAAATGTATGTTAATGCAGGAAACTCCTCCTTAAATAAAAAAAAAAACATTTTTCCTTATATTGTGTCCCTCCATCACAGTTGTGCCCTTGAATGTATGCATACAACTTCGGGTTCTAAAACTCTACTTATTAATTATGTGCACATAGTTTTCTTAAAACCTTTTAGCCACTGGAATGGTCCCTATAGAACAAGCACAACGTCACGGCCAGACAAAAATAATAATTTTTCTAGTAGTACTTCTATGTGTATTTGACATGTGAGCACTTCTAAAAAACAGACCTAAACAAATTCATGGGTTTCAAATGCTGTGCCAGCAGTTAACAATAGGCATGTCTTTGAAATGACATCAAATCAACAAATGTTCAAAGAAGAAATCCAAAAGCACAGTCAGCGATGTTTTGGCCATCTATGCTGAATGAAGAATGATCCTTACCATACTAACTACTCTGGCAGCAGTGGTCTACACAATGGCAGGTGTAACTAATGGTGCTCAAGAAAATCTGGACAAAACAGCTCAAGGTTGACCTCAGAAAAAAATGGCTTGGCCTTCTCAATAGCAAAAAGGACAGTTTACCCAGAAAATGTACTCACTAGTTACAGAAGTGGTTTTAAACCTTTATGAGTTTCTTATTTTTCTGTTAAAAAGATCAATTGAAAAAATGTTGGAAACCTGCCATCATTGACTTCCATAGTAGAATAAACAAATATTATGGAAGTCAATGATTACAGGTTTACATCATATTTCAAAATAACTTATTTTGTGTTCAACAGAAGAAAGAAAGTCAAACTGGTCTATGACAAGTGAACGACAAGTACAATTAAAATTTTTATGTTGAAATATCCACTTAACACCCAAGCTTTAGTACAAAGGTTAAGTGAACCTACAGCAACACACTGTATAAAAACGGGTTTGATACACAATCAGCCCTATTTAAAGTGAAAATGACGTGAAGGCCATATAGTTTGTTATCTGCCTTTAAAATCTGTGTAAAATCAAAATGTATCATTTCTATTTAGTACACATTGTCATTCTTTTAGTGAACAAGTAATCCATGGAAGTTAATCCACTGAAAGAAAAAGTTTGTTTTGGTAATCTTCAATCAAATGCTTACCATTTGCTTCTGCGTTTGATGTCAGTTTGACAGCTTCAGACACAATAACGACACCCCTATTGCCGTTGCTATGACGGAATGATGCAGAAAAAGACATTCCCGCTCCTACTCAATATTCCATTTCAGCTGAAAGTACATCAACATGAAATAAAAGTCATATTTGGTTTAAAAGAATTTAATCCTACACACAAAAGTGGTTAGAGGACAGAAAAACTGACACGTTTTGAAAATCAACAACTGAACAATGCCTTGAGTGTTAACTATCGTATAAGAAGAAGAATGTTTACAGTCCTTTGAATTATTAGAATATAATGCACACCTGAGGTGGTGAATACAGCCCGTCGTCAATTATTTCTTACTTACCAGTGATGGGGGATAACTTTGTTACTTTGTTTCTTAGGAATATCCCGGACGAGCCCCCAAGTTGTTATTTTTATTTTTAAATGTCTGATAACAATGACTAGAGAGGATGATTACAGCTATAGATTGTTAACAGGCTTACTCCAACAATGTCAAAATTGCCAAACATCTTCTAAATTATTTGTTTGCTCTCTCTCTGTGTGTGTGTGTG
>CAIGQW010054088.1:426031-437200 GCA_903798125.1 Danio choprae | reverse complement strand
CACAATAAATGGAATTATATTATAAAAATACACGTTTAACATTTAATTTACATAATAAAAATGTTTAATTCAAAATACACGTTTCATTTTCATTTCGGTTTAGTCCCTTTATTAATCTGGGGTCGCCACAGCGGAATGAACCGCCAACTTATCCAGCATATGTTTTACGCAGCGGATGCCCTTCCAGCTGCAACCCGTCTCTGGGAAACATCCATACACACCCATTCACACTCATACACTACGGACAATTTAGCTTACCCAATTCACCTATAACGCATGTTTTTGGACTGTGGGGGAAACCGGAGCACCCGGAGGAGACCCACACAAGCATGGGAAGAACATGCAAACTCCACACACAGTGACCTTCTTGAGGCCAAAGTTCTAATCACTGAGCCACCACACTGTCGTAACACATTATTATATTATATTATATTATATTATATTATATTATATTATATTATATTATATTATATTATATTATATGTTCCACACTTATAATTCCCCTTTAATTGTAAATTTGAGATATACACTGATCATTTAATGAAACTACTTTCCAGGTGGTTAGGGAATACTAACTTTTTTCATTAACACAAAAAAAGTACCACAACTGTTTAGTCACCACAGCCATTGTTATCCTGCCTCATATTCATGGACGTCCGTGAAAAATAGAGCTTAAAAAAAGACCCTACAGCGGAAAACAAAATTCCAGGACTTGCTGATGGTGCGGCGGTCCGTCCTCCTGTAGACACTGATGCAGGGGTTTGAGCTATTGTTGAAATTGGGTTTTATTTTTGTCTCCTCTCAGCCACTTCCATCTTATCCAGCTCGCCAGCCCTCCCACTCCATTTCCATCGTGCTGGGTGAAAATTGGAATGAAATAAAGATGTGAGCAACGGACGGAGACAACCAGAGAGAGAGGAAAGGGAATGAGACGGAGATGAAAGAGAGCACATGAAAGCAATATGTAGATTCAAAATACAGATCTTTACTCAACTGTTTCACTCTCCACTCCTAAAAAGCAATAAGATGTCAGGAAAGCCATTACGGGCAGCTTTTTATACCGCACTTTGTAAGCGTATTTCATTCACGACAAAACGACCTTGTGTTAACTGCGTCTGTGAAAAACTGCCATTAGCATTGAAGCTAAAACACCCCAAGATTAATATCATTTAAATGCAAATGTGGTATACAGATTTTATTGCGCGAGGTCAGCGAGTGTTTGCATTATTGGTTATTGTGGACGTTCATAACGCTTCTGTTTAATGTTATCGGTGGGCTGCACGACTGAGAGAGGCAGAGATTGGAAGTACAAACGGACACAAATCAATGTAGGAAATTGCCAATTTCAATGAAAAGGAATGACTTCTGCTCATGCAAATCAATTACAGGGATTACAACTATTGTGTGATTTTTAGGGCTGCTCTCAGTTGTAAAATTCTCGATACTTGACGTGAAAATGAACAATGATTGGCTTGATGTCATTACGAACAAAATCAGGCCAAATCAAAGGTTATTTGGAGTTACTTTCAGGAGTCAAAGTGACAAACTATCACTGGTTTGTGGAAATTAAGTAAAAGTACACTACAAAAATATGTGCTATATAGCATCACATCACATGCTCATTGGAAATACATGCTTCAGCCTTCATTTTTGTGAAACCAGTTTGTAGGTAAAATAAACGCTATGTGGCAGTATGGCGGCAACGTCTTTTGTGGCTTTTTACACTAATGATATTTACAGGGACATTGACGAATAAAGGATTATTTTCATACTGTTCTTTGCACAACACCATATCTATGGTACATAACAAGTTAATGGTGTCTGTGATTTGTAATTAAATACGTTTGCCTCACCTATCTATGTCCAAATGGACAACTTTCCTGGTGTGATCAGTTTGCTCGGTAGCTCACTTTGTACAATGTTGTTTTTATGATGTAGAGTGCACAGTTCCACAAAAGAGATAAAAGCAATGCAAAATCAAGGTAAAGCTATTTGGTTGCAGTGCACATTTCTCTTGCGTTTGCTTTTGAAAACACTATTGGTAGGGTTTAGGTCAGAGGTTTGCCTGGTCTTAGTGATCTGTACGACAAGCCCTGCCTTCTCATGGATGTATCCAAGAAGAATATGTGTAATGTAACAAGTGACATATTTCAGATTTGCAAAATTTATAGACAATGCCCTGTTGTGGATTTGTCAACTGAAATGTAAAAAAAGAAAGAAACCAGCAGCAACCCAGAGCAACACATTTTACATTACTTTCAACAAGCTTGGGTTGCAAATAACAGTTCCTATATTTAAAGGTATTTCACCTTTGTCAAATGGTAAACAGGCTGTACAGTATAACATTACATCTATGGGAAGACCACATAAAGATTTTAAAGAAAGATTATAAAGAAAACTTTCATTGTATAGTTTTTGTAATACTATTTTGTAATACTACTTTGTAATAGTCATTGTAATGGTGAATTCAGGAACACCAAATTTGTAGCCATGGAATTTGTGATTTTAGTTGGCTAACAATGGTTTCGCGAAATGCAAACCCATTCAAATACACATGAAGAAAGGTTGGCCCTGATCAGTAGCTTATTATTTGTGAAAATGAGGTTGCTGCTGACAGAAGTGATAGTGAGGCCAGCATGGGTGTTCACCCTCTGGTCTATGTGGGTTCAAATGCCCCAGTAATGAGCACTATACTGCAAGAAGCATGCCAGAGTTGTTAAAATCCTCTGGCACTTCTCGTACAAGAGTATGGGAGTAACCTGGATGTCCTGGCCAAATTCCCTCCATTGGCCCTAACCAATCAGGGCCTCCCCATTTTATAGTGAGAGTGAAGGAGTCTGTAGCTGGTGTGCAGTGAGTGTACTGTTGCTGCTGCTCTGTGGCTGCTGTTGCATCATCCAGGTAGATGCTGTATGTTGCTAGTGGTGAGCAGACACCCACTGATATGATTGTAAAGTGCTTGTGTACAACAATACACAGTAAAAGCTATACGAAATGCATTCATTCATTCATGTACATTTACACTAAAAGGAACACTCCACTTAAAATAAACATCTTTGTTTTAAAACTCCCCTAGACTTAAACAGTTCAGTTTTACCATATTTTTTTTTCAATTCTGATCTTCAGATCTTCAGATCTAGTGGGAGCGATTTTAGCCTAGCTTAGCATAGATCATTGAATCGGATTTTGCAGCAGGCGCAATGATATTATGCAAATTTCCTTGATTATTATTTTGGAATGAGAGCATTCCTAGTCTTCCATATCTGGACAAAAAAAATTCCATCAGTCTTGGTACACAGTGTAACTACAGAAGCATCAAACATTAATTAGGAAAATCATTACAACTCTTAGGTCATTTTTGAGGGAGAAGCTAATGGTTTAATCCGATTCAATGATACATGCTTAGCTAAGCTAAAAGTGCTTCTGCCAGATCTGGAGATTGGGTGAAAGGGTTTATAAATTGGTAAAACCCAACTGTTTAACTCTAGACACGTTTTAAAATCAGCATATTTACAAAATAAAAGTGGAATGTTCTTTTAGGGGATAAAACATACAATATTTTTTTAAAAACAGCAACATGTGGCTTTATTAAAGAAAAAAGAATTATTTGCAGCCCTAAAAAAACATCATGTTGTCCTAAATTTCTCAAATTAGTCAAATGCGTGGTTATTGACAATAAAAAAAAGTAACCATCACACTTGCAACTAAAATATGCAGACAATGCAGTGCAATCCCACACAGCATGACAATCTCAAAATGAATGTGTCTTTTGAAAAGAACCTGTCTTAACAATAGCTTATGAAAAGCAAGGACATGCATTAGCATGCATATTCAGTGCGACCAAATCTGTACAGCGGGAAAAAGAGAAGACAAAATCAATGCGAGAAAAATACCTCCAATAGTTGGCAAAGGAGGTTTGCACTCAATGTGGCGCATTAAAAATGCATTGCAAGACAGCCCATTAGACTGTGTTGAAAAGAAATCACACCCTGGCCTTCCTCCAAACCCATTAACTCAGAGGTCTGGTCCAGAAGACAGTCTGGTAATTGACTAATAGTTAGAGGTAAATAGCAGGTAAATCATCGAGTCTAGGGATTAGAAATGATGACGGTGTGTTTCGTTCCAACAGGCCGAGGAGGTTTACTAATAAAACTATATTTCTGAGTGGTCCCACTAGGAGGTAGTGAGTAATTAATTTTAATCCTCTTCAAATTAATCATCTATGTCATTACATTTATCAAGCCTTGTTCATTCGATTTTTTTTCCAGAAGAAAAAATTATGGTGTCTATGCTATCAACCATAAAGGCACTATGAAAATAACTAGATTAGTCCAGCTGGAAACAATGTAAAACAGGAAAGGGGGAACATAAAAAGGGAATGTATAGGATGCACTATGCTATCTCATGTCTCACGATGTCTAACAAAAACATTGGTTATATGACATGGTTTATGACAATTCAGCTTATACAAGCACGATGGTTAATGATCATGATACATCAAACTTTACCTACAACACTTTTTCCAATACATTAAAGGATGTACAAAAAAAATGTAATATTAGTCATTACTCACCCTCAGGTGGTTCCAAACCTTTATATGTTTCTTTCTTCTCTTGAACACTAAAGATGATGTTTTAAAGAAAGCTGAAAACCTGTAACCATTGACTTCCATAGTAGGAAAAACAAACACTATAAAAGTCAGTGGTCAGTTCTTCGAAATATCTTCATCTGTGTTCAATAGAAAAAAAGATACTCAAACAGGTTTGGAACAAGTGAACTATAGGTGAACTATCCAATTGCAGTAAAGAGTGAATGTAATGAAAACAAACTCTGATAAAATATTTAAGTGAATTAAGTTTTTTATATATACTTTACAGAGGCTTTGTTTGAGAGAAGCTGTCTCGTTTGTCTTGCTGCAATGTATACACTGAGCTATATGTTGAAACTTGATTAAATCCACTACAATGATCTAGGGGAAATGAAAACATATTCAGAACGGAAGATTGGCAATTATTAATGACAGTTACCATTTATTGTTTCCTGGTACTTCAAGGACAAGGGTGGTCAATAAGAAAACACATTTTCCCCTGGCTAAACCTGCTGAAAAAATACAGGAAAACACGTACAAACTCTGAGATCAGATTACCTTTTCCAAAAGTAATAAACAGACAAACCCAAAACAATCCAGAAGACACAGTTGTGCCTGTGGATATCTAGTTAACCTGCTGCCAATTGCTTCAAACAAAACATAACAAAAAACGTGTCAAACTTTGCCAGATCCATTGGTTAGCAGATTGCATCAACCCAGTACTCTGTAAACTAGACCCGTTTCCAGGCGGACAAATACAATAACCCCATGTGCATTTACTCCCAGAAGAATACCAGCCAATCACCTTGAAGCATTTGCCATGAGATAATGGATAAGTCTGAGTGAATTACAGAGGTCCTCCTAAGTGAACCTATTCAAACAGGCTCACTGATGATGTGTTACTCGGCCAGGGGAATAATACATCTGCAAATTACATATCGATCATGTGTCAGTGCGAATTTGATTGCTGACTTCTAATGTAATAATGCTTTTATTGTCAATATGTTTGGCAGCGTCAGTAAAAGATGCATGTCAGCTGCCTGATGTCCTCAATAGATGTGGCAGATTACCATAATGAGCTTTTCTCGATGTGACAGTATCAGTCCAAAACAGGAAAGCTTGAGGAAGGCATATTGGTGCAAATGTTTTGCTCAATGTTGATTATTTTTGAAGTAGGTCGCAGTGTAACCTAAACCTGCTTTGTCGGGGAGGGGAGAGGTGGCGTTGTGCTAATGGGCTCTTGCATCATGTAGACGATTGTGTTTGGGAATTTGAAAATGAGGTGTGGACTGCCATGTTCACTGGTAAAGATGAAAGTGGGAGGCTTGATTATTAGCTCACGTCGCAGCCAGAGAGCAAATCCAAGAGTTATTCCTCGAGAGAAACCTTATCTACTCTGCTTTCCACTCCACTAAACTCCTCTCTTCCTTCTCTGCTGGGCACCGCTCCTCTCTTGGCCTGAACCGGTAGGACGATGTTGAAAAGAGGCATTGCTGCAGGTCGGGCACAATTGCGCAATGCAGGCCGAGCCACTGTTCTGCTACAATGATGAACGAGTGCGCCGATCCTCTGATAATTGCTCACTCAGGGGTACAGAGAGGTCCATTAATCAAAATGAGAGTATTGCTCCGAGCCTAACCTTTCCATGGCACACTTTCACCTGACCACTACGACCCCTGGCAGGCCTGATGGGGCGGCCCGAGAGATCCCAACAGAGGCGTATCGGGGGACACTCTTGACATCAAATCGACAGACAGCTGTCAAACCATCACTCCTGGGGTGAGAAGAGAATGATATGTGCGGTGTTCGCACAGTGTGGACAGGCTTGTTTTTCAGTTCTTTAAACGCCGAGAGGTGGGCTGCTGTGAAGTGTGAGCGAAAGCGGGTGGTCCAGGAGCGATGAATGGGCCTTTCATGTGTGTGCCGAGGCCCTGATCGATTACTGCAATAATGCACTGGAGCTGTCTGTCTGAAGGGGCTGTGAAATGTTACCATTAGCTGTAAACAAGACAACCGATGCAGAGATTGCTTTGTCTCTGGAGCGTAGTCTACGGGAGTAATCTCATTAAAGCGCCATTTGCTTTGTCTGATAATGAATGCTCTCGGAGCTCGGGCTTTATTCCAACTCAAGCCTGAATATGTTTTGTTTGTATGCTCTACCTTATGTCTAGGTGAAAAACTTGCCAAGGCCTCTCTCTGGTTTACTTTTTGCAAACATCCTGTATAACACAGCGCTGTTCAATCCTGCTTCTGGAAGGCCACTATCAGAGTTTCGCTCAAGCCATAATTAAACATGCCTGAACCAGATAAACAAGGATTCTAGGATTACTAGAAACTTCCAGGTAGGTGTGCTAGGGCACTTTGAAGGGTGTTGGCTTTTTAGTATCAGGATTGGATACTGTTGCTTAAACCTAACTATTCCGAGCCCATTGACATCACAATTTGTATCCACCAGCTAGACCAGAACCACAACTCACACAGTCAGACATTTTCTCTTGCTTACAAAAGCTAATTAGAAACATTTCCAACAAATATTTTTAAACCCTTTCTCCAATAATAAAGTGGATTATATGTTAACAGTGCAACATGCATGATAGTGAAGAGAAGAAATTGTTGAATAAAGTCATTTTTGGATTTTCTTTTGTGCACAAGCGTATTCTCGGGCTGATACAGTGGCTCGGTGGTTAGCACTGTTGCCTCACAGCAAGAAGGTCGCTGGGTCAGTTGGCATTTCTGTGTGGAGTTTGCATGTTCTCCCCGTGTTTGCATGGGAGATGAATGAATGAATGAAAAGTCTTCTCATAGCTTCATAAAATTATGGATAAACCACTGATGACACATGCCATTTTGTCAATGCTCTTGGTATCTTTCTGGACGTTTCATGACCGTTGCTGTCTATGAAGGGTTGAGAGCTCTCAGATTTCATCCAAATAATCTCAATCAGTTTTCTGAATTTGAATTAAAAAGAATTTGTCCTGTCTACTGTATGTTTAGACGTCAATTAGATGTCTATTAAACAAAATGTATTGGTGGGAAAAGAGGGGACAGAATTCCAAGGTAGCCATTCATTATCCTTGGTTCAGGTTCCTGAAACAGTGTTTTGTATGAGTTTCTTACCGATAATAACTGCTTAACTCTTATTTCTGTTTTGAAGCTGCAACTGGACCTGTAGCTGATGATTGTACACAGACATACTGTACCGTGAAAGCCCAAGTTTGCATATGCTCTGAGGGATGGTACACCTCCTGTGCCACCTGTCCCTGCCAGCTGTATTTGCATAAACTAAACTTTTACATCAACAGAAGTCAGATCTTATTAGGTTGTGTAAATCATTCAGAATAAGTAAACCATGTGCTTCGCAAGCAGGCATAAGAATGGGAAAAACAGGTAGTGGGTGAATGGGGGTGTACATTAAAATTTCAGCAGAAGTAGAAGATGACATATTTGATGTATGCTAACCACGCATGTATTCGAATCTCACACATCTGACCAGGGTTGTATAATTAATGAGGATACACCAGAATTATAGACCAGTTGTCAGATAGTTTTGCTTTAGGATAAATGTTTAATATGCAGCACCAAAAGGCAGCAAAATAGCCAAAAGTTAATCAAAGATCTCTTTAAATAAAATAATGAAATGTAACATTGCTAAGAACTACTTAGGCCCAGTAATATGCAAAGATAAAGGGTAACCGTTAGCAAGAAAATCTTGTCTGTGCATCATCAATTAGATACTAGCAGCTATAGTACTATAGTAATTTATAGTAAATTGTATTGTACTATATACAGTATTTAAAACACTTTGTTAATGAATTCTACAGCGTACTGTAGTATTGACTATAATATATTGACAAACTGTAATACATAGTGTAGTATACTTTAGCTTTACTACAGTAAACTGTAGTGCATTATAGTATAATATACCACATAGTTGTATAAAACTACAGAATTGGGTCTATATTACTATAATTTATTTATTACCACAGCAAATATAGAAAAACACAGCAGATTAATTTAAGTACTTTACTAAAGTATCGTTTAAAAACATTCTAGTATTTGCTATAAATTAATGTAGTATTTCTTTGTGTGGGCTCATTTTAATATTAAAAACAAGTTTTAATGCTAATTTTAAACCATGTCGGTTTGGTGTTTTAATATTTAAGACAATGCTCGCACAAATTCATCAGTCAACACAACTCCTGAGCCACAAATGTAACAAAAATTCCTTACATTTTTGTGTCATTATGTCATTCTATGATATTCAAAGTATTTCTGCCTAAAAACATTGATTTGAGAAGGTAGCAGTCTGAGATGGTGAACAAGAATCTTGCGTAACATTAGCATCACTTTATTAGCTATATGTTGTTGATGTAGTCAAGCCATAGGCTAATTATAGAAATTACTGGTGCATATCCAACATTGTAGTAAGTCAGGGCTTGTTCCAACTTACGTACCCCTGCATACATTTCTGTACAGTGCGAAATACGTCCCAGGAGGTACGTTTTTTTTGGCAGTTTTTGTTTTTGTGAATTTCTCTTGTCAGTGCCATTTGTGCCTGCTCTTTTAGCGTAAATCGTTTTTTCAAAAGCACTGATTAACCCGTCCACCGCCTTCCCTAAACCCAACCGTCAGTGTTTTCAAAAGCAATCCAGAAAAAGAAAAGCCCTCGCGGCCGCCTGATTTTTACCACATTCTCACCCTGTTATTAACTTATTTTATTTTTTGCCTTTTGTTTCTGTTTTACCTGCTTTCTGGAAATGTTCGTCGCCTGACTCAAACCCCTTCGTTTTGGTCAAGTCATCTCAAGTGGTGTGCCACTGGGCAAACTGGTAACAGCGGAAAAGCCATATATATCGAGGTAAGCGGTCAGCTGGTAGCGTGAAAAGAAACAGAAGCCATCGGTGGCATCATACTGCCCCGTAGCATTCATTTTACAGCCATAGGTAGCTCTGGTTACATAATTTGCACTCTCCAAAAATGTATACGGGGGTACATTTTCACAATGAGCCTGTGTTGCCTTCTTCTGTGAGGCTCAAAAGGTGCTAAGCACCCTCAAACGAAAGCAAGAAAACTCACTGCTGAAGCTGTTATATTAAGATATAAGCCAAACAGATGTGTCAAATGCTTCATTTTTGCAATCCTCTCATTATAACAAGCATAGTGTAAAGACAATGTAATTAAGTAAATGTAACATGTATGGAACAACAATACCGCCTACAATAATCATCCACCAACAATCAAACTATGTGTGCATGTGCATAACTTTTTGACTTGTCGTTACGTATTTATTGTCTTTTGTGAATAGTGTATTATTTGGAGTATGTTGTTGTATTTTGCACTGTCTGGAATACAGCACACATAGCACACATGCTGCTGATGATGTGACAATAAAAGAGATTTGATTTGAATGAATTATGTGAATAATTATACAAAAATAAGTGAAGTCAACTTCTACGTAGGTTCAGCATTTCTAAGTTAAAACAGGTTTACTCACTTTTTTAGGTAAAGTCAACTTGACACTTTTAAGACAACGTTTACAATTTTTTTTAAGTAAAGTAAATAATTGCTTTTAAAAGTGTATCAGAAAAAGATCTTTGCACACTCACTCACTCCCTCATGTTCCTTCGGGTTATTTCCTAGTTTATCAGAGGGTGCTACAGTGGAATGAACCGCCAATTACTTTGGCATATGTTTTAGGGTCAGATGCCCTTCCTGCTGCACTCGTTGCACAGTTTCTAGTTATTAATCTTGTCAGAACTTAAATGAATTTACTCAATGATTCATTCTCAAAATGCAATGACTGACACAGCAATAAGCACACTGTAAAAAATTAAATATGCCTTTATTTATTTTGTTGAACCAAATTTACTTCTTTAGTCATCTCAACATTACTAAAACAAACATTTAACATAGCATAAAACATTTAAGTAAACAAAGTAACATAAAACATATGTTGTCAGGACTTTTTGTCATGTCATTTTTACAGTGCGTTAATCCAAGATTACCACTTGACATTGTGTAGCATTTACTGCAGCATTTCTTTCTGTTAAAGAGCCCCTATTATGTATTTAAAAATTTAATATTTTGGTTTTGGAGGTCTTCAACAACAGTCTGATATGCATGCAAGGTCAAAAATCACTTTCGTTGTCTTATATTGTCTCCAGAGCTCCAGAGCTCCATTGTCTTCATTGTCTCCAGAGCTTTTTGACTGATTGCATCTCTGTTTAATGTTTGTTGTCTTTTTCATATTTATTTCGTGTTGTCACTTGTCACTTTATATACACTGGAAGCTTCTGTAGCCAAAACAAATTCCTTGTGTGTGTAAGCACACTTGGCAATAAAACAGATTCTGATTCTGATTCTTATAATATGCATTAATTTTACCTAATTATTCCAACGACTCCTATATTATTCATTTAGCGATTCATTTGTTCCCAAACCCCTACTTAGCGCGATACTAATCTGCACTGATTGGTCAGATGAAACAGTCTATTGTGATTGGTCGACTGCATTCAGCGTGAGACAGAGAGAAATGCCCAGCACGGCTTATCAACAAGTAGTCAGAGTGCAGAGTGTATGTG
>CAIGQW010054088.1:395678-416031 GCA_903798125.1 Danio choprae | reverse complement strand
AGGAGTTCATGAGTAGTTAAGAAAGGTTAATAATGTTACGCATGTTGTGTCATGATGTGCTTCCAAGTAAAGTCACAACATAATTCTACATTAACATATCATAAGTTAATGATGGTTTAATTAAGGATAAACTAATGTGGTAATTAATACAATCATTAAACAATCATGTACTAACAAATAATTAAGGTCACCATTATTCACACATGAACTCTTGTGACCGATGTTGTAGTTAAAGTTAGTTCGTGATTAGCGCATGCTTTAACTCATCATTAGTTCATAATGTTTATTTTACTAATTAAAACATCATTATTCATGTACTGTCATTGTAAAATGTTACCAACATCTCTTCATTATCATCTTCAATGAAATCTTTTCACGTTTTGCTACTTATAACATTTGTGGAAACAAAACTATTATAGCAATTTGGAAAGGTCAGAAAAAAGGAATGTTTCATAAAAATGATCAAGTGACATTTAAATGTTACGAAAGACTTTTATATAATAACATAATTATTACTACCACAATTCAGTACAAGTATCGCTAATTCCACAATATTATTATTCAAATGTTAACTATTTTCAGGATTGTTAATATCTGAGCAGCAAATCAGCATATTAGACTAGTTTCTGAAGAATCATGTGACATTGAAAACAAGTACATTTTCTACCAGTTAGCGGACATATCTTGTATCATATTTAATGCAAGTGAAAATACTGTTATCAGTGGACTTCTATAATAAACATTTGCATTCATGGACATTTTAAATAATACTCCAGCGATCTTGGCTCGCGGAAACGCAGTCCAATGCATACAAGTAACGTTAACGATAAAGTTGCGTTCTACACAGGAAAAAGGCTTAGCTATAACAACGATTTTTCTTCCCATCATCATAGCAATAAAAGCAAACTTACCTCAGGCTGCAGAGGATCCTTCTGGTGAGCCAATAAGAGCAAATCGCAGGAAAACCAACCCCCACAAGAGCTTTGTGTCAGAATCGTAATCGTAAATTTGAGAAACGTAAATGAAAACTCTGGCAGCGCGATCAAATCTGCGTTTATCGAAAGCGAAGCAGAAAGTGAACCGAACTAATAATATAGTTTTTTTGAAAACAGTGTTTGTTTGTTTTTTTGTAATTTGGTTGATTGTTTTGTATATTTCGAGTCTTTTTTTATTTGTTAATGTATATTCGTGTTCGTTTGTGCAAACGTTTTGTGCGTTTTATTTGACACAACTCTAATTCCATACTTTCAGACCATCAAACCCATATGTGCACTAACCGTTTTTCTCATCCTTGAAACAGCAAACGGGAATTCATATGCACCCTAAGTTCACCTGCGCCATGTGCTTTACATAATGCTCTTAGATCGTTAAAATAGAGCCTCTTGTGTCAGTTTTTAAAAACAATAACATTACTGTTTTTGTATGAATAAAAAAAGAAATAGATCATGCTGTATTTTATGTTGTTCATTGTATTAAGCACTACAAAAAAAAACAAAAAAACAATGCGTCCAAACAAATACACATTGCTTAGTACATACACAGGGATGCACAGCAGCATGCAAACATATTTACATATGAAACTTTGGAGGATTAAAATGTATAAAGCCTGTTATTGTCTATATGTGCACCTGTGTCATGTGCTTTAGATAATGCTCATAGATTGTTAAAATAGAGCCTCTTGTGTCTGCAGACATGTTTTTTTTTCCCAAAGTAGCATTGCCAACTACTGACCTGGCATGCAAAATGCAGCATTTTTTCTTATGCATTAGAATGGAGATTAATGTAGAAAATAGGAAAGGATTTTTGTGCATTGTTCCTATGTGAGCATATTGTAAGCAAGCCAAAGGCAACAGTGGTAAGATATTTAACCACATAAGAGTTTTAATTAACATAAGAGCTTTTATTCCTTTAACACTAGAGCTACCAAGTCAAGTTTATTATTTTTATTTTTTCAAATTTTGTAACTTAATAACTTTGTTAAAATAAAACCCATGCAATGCACCCTTATTCTCTGACAACACAGCAACATTTGTGAGTGCTGGTCTGGTCAGTAAAAGTGAAAGAGCCCTCAGGTTTAGTGTGACACTTCAGCAGGGGCGTAAAAGCATGTTAAACCGACGGCAGGTGATATAGGCGCGCTCGACTGCTGACATTTCCCATGTTCCTCAGTGTCATTGAATAAGCGCCACCTGGCTCTTCCTGAGTGAAGCAGCACAGAGGATTAGTCAGGAAGAGTGATGAGATGTTCAAGGTGAAAACCAACTCCTCGGTGGGCGCCCATTCATCTTGCACTCTCTCATTCACACTGCCGTAGCATTCAATACTGACACGCTTTTGTCTGCGGCATCATGTGGCCCGCAGGAGCCGTGAGTGGAGGACTGAGAGAGAGCCGTGCCAATCTCATCTCATCTAGTGCACAGCAAAGCCGCGTTCCCAAAGCCCTTCTCATCAGCATAAACATCTGCTCATCAACAGTGGACACACACATGCACAATTCACATGCCATATGTGCCTCTGATAGCACCACGCTCCTTTACTCCTGCAGTACTTGTGCTGTAAATGGTGTAATTGGAAATCAATATGCACAGCAAATAACACAAAAGCATATGTTGTTGTGGTTTGATCATACACATCTAATTAAATATTACAATAAATGCTGTTTTAGTTAGAAAAAGTGCAATACCCTTTCAATTGTGTCTCCTCTGATTGCATCTCAGGAGAAAAGTGAGTAAATCTAAGATGTGGTAATGCATTTCGTTTGGAGGTTCAGATGGTGCAAGAGCACTCTAAATCTGTTCACATGCGCTGCATACCGAAGTGGAGCCCAAACTGATGTTATGTTACAGTTGTTTGCATGAAACACAGGCTTTTCCTTCCATGGCAACGTTCCAGTTCCTATAAATGGCAGGAATTGATTACCAGCCCCTTCTAATTGTGATTCTTCCATCTGCTAAATCTTAATTGCAACTTCAGACAGAAAAGCCTGTGTTTCTGGAGAAAACTATACATGAAGATCGAAGAAGACAGTAAACAATACAGTACTTGGAGAATTGATTGCAAATAGCATGAAGCATGTTGTTTTTCCCCACAAATGAGTTACTGGGAATAAACTACTTTTTCGGCTGGTCCTGTGATCTCTACATGAAGAGGGAGCCTCTCTATGGCCCATATTGTTTGGGGAAAAAAAATATATATATTAAAATTTTAAATAGCTTTTTTTTTTTAAGTAACTAAATGTGTGACTTACAGTAGTTACATTTTAAGGGAAGTAATGTGAAAGTATGCGTTATGATATTTTTGCAATTATTTTATTTTTCAGCATTTTTAACGAGTAAAGTCCCATGCGCATCGGGTCGCATTAGCTTTGCGCCATCTTTTAACGCCTTGTAACTAATCAAAAAGCGGCAATGTGATCGTTTACAACAACGTACAAAACAGCATGCACAAACAACAAAGAAAACGCCTCATGTTCATTTTTTGGTTTTGACGTACCATATCAAAAACTGCTCCACCAATGAGATTTGTACTTTTCTTTTGCATACCTGGAGCTGCTTAAGTGGCAGTAAACACAACTTGGAGGCGTTTAAGCGCGAAACGAACAAAGCTGTATGATAAACGTAACTACAATTATCATGAAGTTATTATGGAGAATAGCAAATAGGATTCGATGGTGGGTTTCATTTCACTTTTCTTTCATGATTTGCAAGTTCATTAAGTGCTATCTAATATCAGGGGGTGATTTTACGCGTTCACTCTGTCCATTGGGAAAAATCACCCGGAAAACGTCTCAAAAAACGATGACAATAAGTTTAACTGAAAAGTATCCCACTGTGTACGAGCATTGAGATAGGCTTCAAATTGAAATATATTACTTTTTTACCCAACATTACTGTCTACTGTATGCTACAGGACATTTGAAAAAGAAAATTCAGTATGAATTGTGTTTCAATTTACTTGGATATCTAACTAAACACATTTCCTACTAAGAATTGATTTTATTATGTGCACATGTATGGACCAAAGGAATATATTTATACATTTTGAGAACATTGAGAAAGTTTTGGCTTAAGATCATTAAATATACCTTTTTAAATCAAGTTGATGAATAGTTCAATTCAATTCAAACGTTACTAGCACGTTAATAGCAGCTGTTATGGTTGCTAGGTGACGAGATTTCAGAAAGTCTCATTTCAGAAAGCTCGGTTCAGCCTGCTTGGGCTTTCAAAGGATACAGCCTCTAAATCAATTCAATTCATCTTTATTTTTATAGCGCTTTTACAATGTAGATTTTGTCAAAGCAGCTCAGCATAGATGAAGTTCTAGTAAATTGAAACTGCTTCAGTCCAGTTTTTACAGTTCAGTTTGGTTCAGTTAAATGTAATGTAAATGTCACTACTGAAAGAACTGAAGAGCAACTCCATAGCTCAATGTGTAAACAGACGGTCAGATTTAAGCAACAAATCAGAATCGGGGGGAAAATGATTTGCAGTGTAAACAAATGCTCTCATTTAAGAGTATTTGTTTTGAAATGTGGTGCATGTTTCTTCCTTAAGGCTGGGACATACCAAGTTGATGGTCAACCAATGGTCGCGTGAGGTGAGCGTCTGTCAGTCTAGTTTGGTGTGTTCTCATTGGACTTATGTGCCCAATTTAGCCTGTATAATTGGCATTGGCCAAGTTAAAAAAAAACTGAAGTGACTAAGTGAATAATGGAAAAGGGAACACAAATAAACTAGCTGTCATTGTGTCACATTTTTAAAATACTTGTAAACAAAATGGATTATCAGATTACCAGTCATACACTACCTGACAAAACTCTTGTCAACTATCCCAAGTTTTAAGAGGAACAAATAATAACTTGAATTCCAGTTAAATGAAAGGCAAATGCCTCTAGATTATGCTTATTTTACCAAAATAAAATATGGTCATGCTTTGATTTTTTTAATTATTTAATTAGGACAGTAAGGTCTGACTTTGCTTAGACAAAAGTCTTGTCACTTAACAGAAATAATGCACAGTATAGAAAATAAAGTCATGGTGCAGTGAAAAAAATAAATAATATTGTGTATGACTCCCATGAGCTTGGAGGACTGCATCCATACATCTCTGCAATGACTCAAACAACTTAATAAAGACTTTGCCCTCTCCTGTGGTTTGTAAAGTAATAGGCAGCACAAATGTCTTGATACCTCAGACTGTTGATTGTGCCATTCACTCTGCAGATCTCTCACATGCCCCCATACTAAATGTAACCCCAAACCGTGACTTTCCCTTTACCAAACTTGACTGATTTCTGTGAGAATCTTGGGTTTGTGCAGGTTCCATTAGGTCTTCTGCAGTATTTGTGATGATTGAGATGCAGTTCAACAGATGATTCCTCAGAAAAATCTACCTTCTGCAACTTTCCCCAATGATCAACTAGAAGTCAAGTTGTTATTTGTTACTCTTACAACTGGGGTTGACGACAAGACTTTTGTCAGGTAGTGTATTTGCACAAGTGGATCCCTCTATGGTTAGAGAGAAGTACTGTGAAAATTAATGCTATGTGAATGCTGCTTTGTTTACAGTTTGTATGGGTGCAGCACTAGTTCTGGTTTCCCTTTGTGGAATGACGATACAGACTTCTGCCCCCTGCAGGTGTGTAAAGATACATTCTCTGGTGCAAAAGCAGAACACATTCTCCTTTCAGTTGGCTGTTTGGTGTGTTCATGTGCAGCTTTTTGGTCTAGATGGGTCGTTTTGGTTGCCAATATTCATTGACATCAGCTTGGTGTGTTCCTGGCTCTCATCTGGCATGTTCAATAATATTTCATTTGAATAAGTGTTGTTCGTTTGAATAAGTGTAAGTGCTGCTATTTGAACCTTGGTGCACACCAAACAAGCTGACAAAGACCACTGAAATGGAAAAGAAAGTCATGATAAATGGCCAAGTGTGGTGACCCATACTTAGAATTTGTTCTCTGCTTTTAACTCATTCAAGTGCACACACACACGCATACGCACACACAGAATAGTGGGCTGTTGTACCTGGGGAGCAGTTGGGGGTTTAGTGCTTGCTCAAGGGTTTCAACTAAGTCCAATCTACCCATACCTGCAATCCCTTCTGTTACCAGGACTTGAACCTGCAACCCTTGTCCAGCTCTCTAACCATTAGCCCACAATGAGTCTCAATCCACAAATACACTCCCAGTGAACTCTGAAATATGAACAAAGAGATCTACGCAATTTAAAAATGTCCTCAAGCACACTGTGACAAAAATCATGGCAGCTAATTTTAACAAGGTAATTAGGTTTCAACTATTGCAAAATTTAACTTAAAAATTAAGTTGAGACAACTAGAAAAGTTCATTTGATTCAACTAACAAAATTAAGGCAGCAATTTTGTTTTTTTACCAGTGTAGACCTGGTTTGTCATGTCATAGTGTCATACGATTCAATAGGGGACAGAAATGTGTCCCCTTGCAGCAGATCTCTGTTTGTGTTTGATGAAGGAAAATACCATCACATGCATGAATTAAAAACACAAGCACATCTTGCCCACACTGTCAAAAACAATTATCTGAAATTAAGTAAATACTACAAATATAATGTATTTCTAAGTTTAAAAATATGCAAGATTTTTAATATGCAAGATTTTTATTATTATTATTATTATTATTATTATTATTATTATTATTATTATTATTAAAACCTGAACTTTCTTATAGTGATGTATTATACATTAATCTTTAATTAAGGCAAGCATAAAAACATAATACAATTAAAAGCCTACTCATATTTCTGATATCGTAATTCTTATCATGCACTGGGGAATTGAGCATTTTTATTTGTATTCATTTTATAATCATTTTTGATGTTAGGTGTATAACTTAGTGTTTTGCATAAACCCATTTGGTGCACTCTGAAATGTTGCCTTGTGAATGTGATCTGAACTAAGAAGAATCTGTAAGATATAGCAAATTGAATGCCCGTTTCAAAACAAAGCAAATGATGTACAGCTTTAAGTAATCTAAAGCAGCTTTTACACTGATATTACTGTCTGCATCTCATGATTAAAATTACACACACTTTATTCTTCAAAAGTTATATTCTTTTCTGTAGGGACTTTTTAATTAGGGGGGAACAATCACGCATCAAAAGTGCATCTTTAAAATGATTACAATAATGATGGGATGATGATTTTACCAGATAACTGCGCTTGCATATTCAAGCTTTTTCTTTTTTTTACTGACTCAAATTATGCACCAAGAAACACACAAAAACATGTTTTTTTCCTGTCCAACAGATTCTTCTTCGCTTTTTATTTTTTTGTTTCTTTTCTGAGACAATTGGACTTTATTCCACTAGGAAAACTGTTTAATTACCTACTGCCTTTCCAGCCCACTGATTTACATTCTAAGCTATTTTAATTATACAATTCATTGCATTTTAAATGTGGATAAACTACTTAAAATTCAGTGATTAAAAGCTGTTGAATAATATCAGCAGATTTAGGAATGGCCATTGCTGCAGGAATTAAACACCAAAAGCATATTTTTTTTAAAAATATGTTTACTTCTTTTGTTCATAAAATTTATGGCGGTGGTCCCTCCTTCCTGCACCTATTATATTTCACTATGCAGGTCCCAAGTATCATTTGTCATTTATATTTCAAATGTTTCCTAATGTGTCCTTATCACTCACAGACAAAAAAGCACTCATAAGAAGATGATTCTCAATCCTTTGCTTCCTGAATGGTCGTGTCATTAACTCTAATGGGCGTCATCTGTACACAGCACAATGTGTTTCCACTGAGACAGCTACAATGCTTCAGCTTCCTCTCTTTAAGTACAGTGTTAGAGACAATACTGGCCAAAATCTATAACGCCGTTGCTGTCTGTCCTTTTTCCTCACGATGCGCAGAATTTCAGTTTTGTTTTGTTTTGTTTTGGTAATCTACAATCAAAGTCTGACCATTTGCTTCAACCTTTGGAGTTGCGGTCCTTCTGTTGACATCAACCTGAGGGCTTCCATAGCAACTGTATATTAAGATCCTTAATTACGCATCCTCCTAATGTTAGTTTGCTATGAGGAAATGATGCGTAAATGAAAGCCCCACCTTTTACTTAATATTCGGTTTTAGTTGGAAGTACATCAACATACTGAAATAAATACTTCAGGGTTATTTTAATTTTAATGTGGAGAGACACATTCCAACAGTGTTGCCAACTATTTTCCACGCAAAGGCACTAAATGTTGCTAGATTACATCATACGTTAATTTGCATATTACTGACGTCACGTCCAGCAGCTTGTTTGTTTAACAGTCTATGTTTAGTCGAGGGGGATTTATATTTGCACTACGCTTTACATATGCCTGTCAATTTAATTAAATGTATTGTTGTTTGAATACAGTATATCAGTATAGACGTGTAGTGAATTTCCAGTAATCTCTCAGACATAATAAACTCAGAAAGTTCAGAAAGTGTCACTAAAATCTCTGTGATTATGAACAAGAAAAGATAGTAGGTCAAATTCAATTGTTCAATTTAAAAGAAAGGAGGGCAACAATGTGGCTCAGTGGTTAGCACTGTCAGCTAATGCATGAAGGTTGCTGGTTCGAGTCCCGGCTGGGTCAGTTGGCATTTTTGTGTGGAGTTTGCATGTTCTCCCCGTGTTCAATTTCCTCCGGGTGCTCCGGTTTCCCCCACAGTCCAAAGACATGCAGTATAGGTGAATTGAATAAACTACACTGGCCGTACTGAAAAAAAAAAATACTTTATTATTTATTCATTCATTCATTTATGTTGTGTTTTATGAGTATGATTGAAGGGATTTTATAAAAACACATTTTTTTAAATATATATTACAGATACATGGTAGCACAACCTGATTATCTGTAATGATCTTATTTATTTATTTATTAAATTTGTTTTATGGAAGTTCCCCATACAGAAAGTGCAAGCCATCATTTGAGCCCCAGCATAGTCACGTGTGGGAAAAGGTGACTACTTACAGTGGATAAGAACATTGAAATGCAGCAGTTGTTTCCAGGCACTTTACAGTCAGGGGACCTTGGTGGCGGTTCAATCTGTGATTCTGCGAAGAGTCAGACGGTGGAAATAAAATAATCACACTGGTAATACCGAAGAAGGCCGAGTTAGGATTAAGATCATAATAGAACTGCAGACGAGGCTCTGGTCCCTGAGGTACCGGCTGAAATCTCATATAACATTCAGTTTTTGAAATATTACATTATCAAGGTCTTTCACTCCACGTCTTCTGTACGGCGCTCTATTTTCGTGCTGAGATAGCAATTTTAGATACTGTACGGTTTTTAATAAATGACCAGTATTGAATATAACAGGCATTCTCAAGTGTGTCTTACTGTGTTTCACCATTAAGAATTTAAAGAGCCTTTTATATTCCTGTCCCTGAATTCAAAGCTCAGGTTTTTAGTTTAATGTAGCACTATTCCAATTACAATACATGTACATATATTCATTGGCATGTTTCTTTGTTTATATTATATTGTTAGGTAATATTTCAATAATAAAAAATGATTTGTATTTTATATTATATTTTTCATATGCTTTGTGAACGTAGAAGATATACTTTAGAGAATATTTGATGGTTGGTTTAACATTGTTTTTTATACAGCGGGTGAAATAAGTATTGAACACATCAAGATGTTTTCAGGTAAATATCTCCTTTTCTAAAATAGCTGTGGATATGAAATTGACCCAGATTTTTGGTAAAAAAACCAAACAATCCAAACATACAAATAAACAAAACAAAAAAACAAAAAAATATTATTTATGTGTAATAACAATGGAATGATATTGCTCAGGTGTGATTTTTTTTTTTTTTTTTCCCCCCTAGACTTCAAGACATCTTGATGGTTCTGTGGGTCTCATTTATCACATCTGATTTTTACTTCTTATTTCTATAGGATTCAGGTCAGGTGGTTGTCTGTGCCATTCTAGCAGCTTTATTTTCATTTTCTCTTTGCTGAGAGTTTTTTTTTTTTTGGGCTGTGTTTGAGATCCTTGTCCTGAAATGTCTGCCCTGGTTTCATGTTCATCATCTGGTGATGTAAATGTTGGAACTGAAGCAGCTAATATTTATTTACTCTGACGAAGGGCAAGGTTGCTTTCTAAAAACTGAGAGATTTCAGCTGCTGTCTGGGCTTTTCATGCTTTCTTCATGTGTTCAATGTCCCAATGTTATGGAACACTAGATACACTTTTGATTTCATAATAGCAATAATTCAACTTAAAATTGAGTTTTTGATGGCACTTGCAGAACTGTTTTAGTTTGAAAATGAGGGCATGTCTGTGCACATTTGCTTCCTGATTGGGTTATCTGGATCATTCTGTATCCTTCATCAAGCCAAGCTCATATGACCAATACACAGAATTTTGTTTAATTTCTGTGATTAAAGATGTGCTCTCTGTCTTGTATCAATGTCCTGTGGGGGTGGATGGTGGGGACTTGTTTGGGTGGATGGGAGGGGGGAACACAAATTGAACCATTTGGTTGGGTGGGGGGTATGGTGCGTTGGTGTAGTACTCATTCTGTTTTTATTTTTCATGTACTGTATATTTCAACTCAGGCTCATTCTGAAAGTGTGCCGCTATATATACATTTCTGGAGAGCGCCAAAAACGTCCCAGGAGGTAAGTTTTTTTGCAGTTTTTGTTTTTGCGAATTCACCAGAGGCCGCTGTGTAGGTTCCACCAGAATCCACCAGAGGCTGCTGTCGACTGACTGAATGACTGACTGACTGAGCAATCGACTGACCCACCCTCCTCCTTCCCTAAACCCAACTAATAGTGTTTTCAAAAGCACTGACTGACCCGCGCACTCACCCACTTACCCACTCACCCACCTAAACCCAACCGACAGTTTTAAAAAAAGCAATCCAGAAAAAGAAAAGCCTTCACCTGATTTTGACTACATTTTCTGATTTTACCACATTCTCACCCTGCTATTTACTTGTTTATTTTATTTTTTGGCTTCTGTTTTTGTCTTACCTGCTTTCTGGAACCGTTCTTCACAAGACTCCATCGTCGTGGTCAATTCCTCTCTGTATCTCCAGTCCGCCGACGTACATGGCGAGCTAACTGGACAAACTGGTAACTGGGAAAGCCATCCATACGGAGGTAAGCGGTCAGCTGGTGAGCGCGAAAAGGAACAGCGTCATATCGCCCTGTATCGTTCATTTTAAAGACGAGATGCAGCCATGCGTACATCTGGCTACAAAATTTGCGCTCTCCAGAAATGTATATAGGGCTATGTTTTCAGAATAAGCCTATGTTGGTATATTTTCATGTATGTACTAATTCATGTATATGATTAGTTGTAGAAAACCACAGAAATGGGTCATTTGTTTATATTACTATACAACAAATCTTTTATTACTTCCCAAAAATAATCTTGCAGTACTTCGTGTAAATCACACAGGTGAGTGGGCTTGACAGACAATCTTTTCCTCTCCATATGCACCAGACATCTTCTTATAACCACCCCATACTTCTTGGCAAATGAATAAAACAACAACAACTTTTTCATAGCATTTATATAATTCTACTCTCAGATGATTTGAAGTACTTCTTTTATTCTCACTTGTAAGTTGGTTTGTTGTTGGTAAATGAGTAAAGGTAAATGTAATAACACTGTAGAATTTACTCTACATTTATATAGTATTTGTTTTTCCAGGAGAGAGCAGCAATAAAAAAAACATTTTCAATGATATTTCATTGGGGGTCGGGGGTGGAATGATAGCAATCTCACCTAGGATGCCAAAAAGTCTAAAAACCCTGGCTGTGACTGCGACAGAAAACACAACACTCTCACAGCCTCTCTCCATAACCTCCACTCTCTCATTCTGCATGATAAATTGTTTCAAATGTAAGCTATGAATATGAATAACACTGTCACGATGTGATAAGCTGACATTGCCATCCATAAAAGTCTAGCCAGAATTGGGCCTGTTCATATAGCACTCATGTAGCACTTTCACAATACACATCGCTTCTCTGCAGCTTTACAGGAAATCGTGATGTTAATGTTTATCATTTATTTATACCTATACCTTAGAGTCCTATTTAGCAGCTTATATATTTATCAAATTAAAAGTTTTCACCTTAAAAAAAAGGAGTTGTCTATTCACTTCCCAATTTGTTGTTTTTAACAAAGAGTATATAGGCTACACATCTTTACACAATAAAGACAATTCATTAAATTGAAAAAGAATTGGATAGTCAAGACCATAAGAAATTAGTAGATTACATTCTTTTTACATGCTTGTTTAGAAACTACTTACCTGCCTTAAAATGTCTGATGTGAGTGAAAATCGCATAATGTCTGGTTCATTTGTCTTCAGAACAAACCATCATTATACATTGATTTGCCTTTTTACCCTAGCTTGTCTAATTAACCTAGTTAAGCCTTTAATTTGCACTTTAATCTTGAAAAATATCTAGTAAAATAGTATTTACTGTCATCATGGCAAAGATAAAAGATAGAAATTAGTTTTTAAAACCATTATGCTTAGAAATTTGTTGAAAAAAAATCTTCTTTTCATTAATCAGAAATTGGTGGAAAAATATACAGGGAGGCTAACAATTCAGGAGGGCTAATAACTTCAGCTGAATATGTTTAAAATGACTTAGCTTAACAGGTATCATCCATGGTGTGAATGTGCCTTTGCACCAACCATACTACGAAACTGTTAAGTACTACTCGGTTGAGGGCCCGAGTTGTGGAATAAGCTTTTATCTTGAGCCGCTAACAGAAAGTATAATCAGTATTTAAGCTGCAGTGCTCTTTCTTCAGTTCCCTCTTGTGTTCCTGTAGGTGTGCTGCTCACACTGCGATCAGTGCGAAGAAAAAAAAAATCTCTCAAACCAGGCAATAAGCCCGGAGCTTGTGCTTTATCTTCGCTCTCTGTTCAGATCATCACTGTGTCCTCAGAAACACGAGTGCTACATAAAAGCAAACGGTTATGTCTTCCGAGAGTTCCTCCAAACCTGCTTTTGTTTGGTTCTCTTTCTTCATCACCCCAACAGATCGATACAGAGCCTGCGACGATTATCATTGTAAAGCGCAGATTGCGGGGATACGTTTCACAAGCACGTACTTGGATAAATCCTCTGCTGTAATCTTATTGCAGAACACAATCATATACATTTTGAGTCATAGAAAAAAAAAGAAGCTGTCAGACATTATTCCCATATACTCACTCCATGTTATTAGCCAGTTTAACAGCCCATTCAAAAAATATATATATATATCTGCAGTTATTGTTGGATCCCCAGGCTATTGAAAGCTCACGCCGATTTCCTTATGTCGTGTATATATTATATGTTGGATCTCGACTTGTTTATTTTCAGCTGTATAGGGTTTTCTTCCTCAAGGACTAAGGGTTGCCAAACAAAGGAAGCGCAGAAGTTCTTTATTCCCTCCTGCCGTGCTCAAACTAGACTACTCAGTCACCTTGTTCCACTAAGCAAATGGATTATCCTTGTAATGGTCAAAGGGAACAAAACAAAAGATCGATAGTTTAGTGACACACATTATAGGCAAAAATCAATTGAGGAAGAGAGACAGAGTCTCCAATGCAAGAGCGCGTTTAAAACAACAGAAGGTCAAGGAAATGTGAGGTGGGTCTGTGTGCAAAAATAAAAGGTATTTATAGCACAATTTCACAGTTAGCCCATGCTGCATTATGACTATGGAGAAAAGGTATGAGAATCCATGAGAGCAATGAAAATATATTAATAAACATTTAGATCAGCTGTATATATATAGACTTAAAAAATGACGTTTGTTGTTTGTTCAAACTATTTACTACTTTAGTTTTTTGGGAGACAACTTATTATTTTATGTTCAATCCACTTAAATTTGTTAAAACGAATAAGTTAACTTAATTCCTCCATGTTGTCGCAACACAAATCGATTGTGTGGAACCCAACATTTTGTTCACACTTTATTTTGATGGTCCGTTTGTTGAATTTAAGTTACATTGCCAATTGATTCTCATTAAATTATAAGTAGGCTGTTAGGTTGGGGTTAGAGTTGGGGTTAGGGTGTGTAAGTTGACATGTACTTGCAAAGTCTCTTACCGTCAGTTAACAGTTTACTATAGACAGTCTACTAATATTCTAATGGACCATCAAAATAATGTGTTACCAACATTTTTAATAGTGTACTTTGCATATCAAGCATCTATTAAATTCACTACAAAAGTTTGATAACCCACTAGATTTTACATTTCACCACTATTACAAATGCTATGTGTCAGTGTTCGTCCACGTCATCATTTGTTAATGTCATGTGCTTTCTTTGTCCTTCTCCCGCCACTGTCAT
This sequence comes from Danio choprae, assembly GCA_903798125.1. Lineage (NCBI taxonomy): Eukaryota > Metazoa > Chordata > Actinopteri > Cypriniformes > Danionidae > Danio > Danio choprae. The sequence continues at coordinate 401,681 of CAIGQW010054088.1, read as the reverse complement.
TGTTAATCTGTTCCACCTGCGTTCATCCCTTCTGTGTCATCTGTGTAATCACTCTGCCCTCTATATATACCCTTTCGTCTGTGTCCATTGTTGTCCGGTATTTTGAATCGTGTGGGTCTCGTCCTGTCTTCCCGTATCCAGTGCTTCGCCCGGCCCTCAGAAGCCTCAGCGTCACCTTCGCCCTTCGGCTCTCCGTCTCTTCCTTGGGCTCCACCGCCATCAGCGGTGTCTCCCTCGGTCGGCCCCCTGGAGTCAGCAGCCACTCCTCCTCCACGGATCCTCCCTTCCTCGACTCCGCCCGGGGCCGTCCTTCTGGCTGTGTCCTGGGTCCTCCTGCTTCAGTTCCCTTCTGTCTCCTTCCTCAGACTCCTCCCTTGTACCCTCCCCTTCTACCCTCCTTCTTCTGTTTGTTATTTCCCGTTGAAGGCGCGAGGACGCGCCTTCAAAAAGGGGGGGGTACTGTCAGTGTTCGTCCACGTCATCATTTGTTAATGTCATGTGCTTTCTTTGTCCTTCTCCCGCCACTGTCATTGTTAATCTGTTCCACCTGCGTTCATCCCTTCTGTGTCATCTGTGTAATCACTCTGCCCTCTATATATACCCTTTCGTCTGTGTCCATTGTTGTCCGGTATTTTGAATCGTGTGGGTCTCGTCCTGTCTTCCCGTATCCAGTGTGTGTTACCCGTAAGTGTCAATAAACCCGTTTTTGTAATGTTCATCCTTCTCCGTCTCGTCTTGTTATCCTCCGCCCTCCGGGGGTTACACTATGTAAAAGAGAATGTCGGACTTCACACTATGTGTGATATGTATCATCATCTATGATAAAATCCTAAATATCACTCACATTGCAATAAATAAATAAACAAAAATCCAACAAAAACATCCCCAGAGAGTCAAAATCATTAAAGCCCATTAGCATCCTGTTACAATGACAATATAATTGATCATTTCATGTCATCCCAACTCAAATCGATTACATGTTTTTTACAATTTTAAGTTGATCGAACATAAAACAAGCGGTTGCCAAAAAATCCTCAGGAATTGTGTTGTTTCATCTCATTTTACATAACAAGCAGCAAAAATATTTTTAAGTGCATATGTATTTATGAGTTATTATACATTTGCAAAATTTCACACAAGCAATTTTCCAAATATTTGTACACGAACATGATCACAATGTTGTTATTCATTATATACAACAGCACCACTAATGTTGAGTGAGTTATATTTTTAAGACTGTGGAAATATATAATAGGAAGTATATTTCTGTTTTTCTAAAGAAAATAGTTATAAACAATGCTGGGCACAACATTGGTACATCTCAAAAGCAACACTGGTGTTTCATTCTAATTCCTTTTTGAATTAGCTATTTCCCTGAGTCAGTAATTCAGTGATTCATTCATAAAGATAGCCACTAGGCTGGAAATTACTATATAACTAATGTAAAAAAACAGTTGTGTCCCAAATGGTACACTATATACTATGCACTTATACACTCAGCTGTGTAGTGTGAGTTTAATGTTGACCTTATAACACTAAAGTGTTTTTTTCTACTAAACAAAAATTCAAACCATTTCCCAGTTGATCTTTAATGGTTGCCAAATTACTTAAATAAAAGACCCACTACCAAATAATACATTCGGGTTTTCATCCAGGCATTTAAAGTGCAGTTCTTTTTTTTTTTTTAGAAATTTATTTATTTATTTTTTTTTTTTTAGAAATTTCATTAAGACACAGAACCATGGAATTTACAGAAGTGCTTCTTGGCTAGTCTAAGACTCACTTTATATTGTAATCAAGCAATTACATCATTCAATTATTCATTTCTTTTCAGCTTAGTCCCTTTATTAATCAGGGGTCGCCACAGCAGAATGAACTGCTAACTTATCCAGCATATGTTTTACACAGATGATGCCCTTCCAGCTGCAACCCATCACTGGGAAACACCCATACACTCTCATTCACACACATACACTACGGCCAATTTAGCTTACCCAATTCACCTATAGCGCATGTCTTTGGATTGTGGGGGAAACCGGAGCACCTGGAGGAAACCCACGCAACATGCAAACATGCAATGACATTAATCGTTGATTTTTTTTTTTAAGAAATCATATCTTAAATGCTGCAATTTAATAATGGCATGACAGTTCACCAAACCTTTTTTTAGGTGGATAAAGAATAAATGCATCACTTTAGATCAGAGATGCCCAAACTAGGGCCCATGGGCCAAAGTTGGCCCATGGTAACCTTTGATTTGGCCCACCGTCCCATGTTTATGTTTTTCTAGTTTTCTACATTTTCGAGCTATTTAAAAAAAAAATAGCAAATTTTATTTACAGTTTGGAGTTTATATATATATATATATGTATACATGAATAATTATACAGTATACCAATATACAGTCAAGCTCGAAATTATTCGTAGCCCAGGGGTATATATAGAGATATATACAACTTTATGTCTGCAGATGTATTTTTAACTGAAAAGTGCCATTGCCCAGAACCCTCAGCATCGTCTTATTTTTCACAATTCCAGCCATATTCTTCAAATTATAATTCACAGCGTCTTCAAAATCAAACTTTTTATCACCGTATCTTATTCACCAGATCCACTTTCAGGTAACAGTGACACTTATATTTGATTGTGTACAGTAAAGTTGCTCTGTAGTAAAGACATATGTGTTATGCTGTTGATACTGTTTTGTTCACGTCTATGGTCATGAAATGTCATATCAGCATTGTTTAGAAGACATTACCAACTTGAGGAATAAAGGTGGAGTGAACTTATTGAGTCATCAGACACTGTAATATTGTTGTACAAAATGATACACCTACACCTTTACATTCTTTGGGTCGCCAGAGACCCTATAAAAAGGAAAGAAAAGAAAACAGACATTCTCTAATCATTTCAGTTGTTTATAATGAATATATGGCTGCAAGGCTGATGTATTCTTAATACGTTTTAATCCGTTTTCATTCAGATGTTTTAATAATATTTTTTATTAGCAGAATTCCTGGAGCATAAAGATTCTCCACCAATAAGAAAATATAATAAAAAAACATGCATATATAATACATACATAATCAATATTTGTTTGTGTTTTTATTTTAATTATGTCATGTGCAGTACTTGCATAAAGGCAGATCTTGTCCTTTTGTGTGATTTTAAAATCTTCTTTTTTTTTCTTTAAATTAAATTTGGTAGTCAGTTGGTATGTTTTTAGGGATACTTAAAAAAAAAACATGGCAGGTACTGCTACACTCTGGCATGTGCCACCCACATACACACTTTTTAGCCTTGATTTTTCACATTGCTATGTGAAAACTATTCAAAGACAAGCAATGATATTCAGCAGGTTATTATCTAAAAAAAAGTGTTGCTATGAATTTATAAAGATATATTTGGTGGCTACCGATTAAGGTTGGGTGGTTGCTAGGCTGTTCTGACAGGTGGTTGCATTCTTGCTATGCAGATGCTGAAACGTTGTAGTTGCCAGGTGTTTGCCTTGCACTTTCAAATCAGAAGAGTTTTTGGAAAGTGTTCGAAGACAAGCAATGATATTCAGCAGATTATTATCTAATATGTTGCTATGAATTTGTAAAGATATATTTGGTGGCTACCGATTAAGGTTAGGTGGTTGCTAATCTGTTCTGACAGGTGGTTGCATTCTTGCTATGCAGATGCTGAAATGTTGTGGTTGCCAGGTGTTTGCCTTGCACTTTCAAACCAGAAGAGTTTTTTGCAAACTGTTCAAAGACAAGCAATGATATTTAGCAGGTAAAGTGTTGCTATAAATTTGTATAAAGATTTTAGGTGGCCGATTAATGCTAGAGTTGTGGTTGCCAAGTATTCGAATTACACTTTCAGACCAGAAGAGTTTTCGGAAACTGTTCAAAGACCAGCAACTATATTAAGCAAGTTAATATCTAATAAGAAGGTTATTATCTATTATTTAAAAAAAAAAAAGGGAGGGGTGGGGGAATGTTGCTATGAATTTGTAAAGAGATTTTAAGGGGCCAATTAAGGCTAGATGGTTGCTAGGGTGTTCTGACAGGTGGTTACATTGTTGCTATGTAGATGCTGAAATGTTGTGGTTGCCAGGTATTCACCTTGCACATTCAAGTCAGAAGAGTATTTGGAAACAATTCAAAGACAAGCGATCATATTTAGCAGGTTACTGTCTAAAAAAAATGGAAAAGAAAAAAAAACAAAAAGAAAAGTGTTGCTATGAATTTGTATAGATATATTTGGTGGCTACCGATTAAAGTTGGTTGCTAGGGTGTTCTGACAGGTGGTTACATTGTTGCTATGCAAATGCTGAAGTGTTTTGGTTGCCAGGTATTCGAATTACACTTTGAAATCAGAAGAGTTTTTAATATGTTGCTTTGAGATTGCTATAGGCTAGACCATTACTAGGGTGCTCGGTGTGATTGATAGTTTGCTATGTGGTTGTTAAGGAGTTCTGAGTAGTCAGAGTCCCGTAATAGCACACTTCACTCGCCCCTAATTAAACATTTTAGCAGAACTGAGCAAAAACGGACGTACGCTAATTTTGCAGATGAGTTAGTCAAGGACTTTCAGACAGACAAAATGTCTCAATGGATGAAAGCAGATGAGAATAAAACAAAGTCTGAGGGAAAGTGAAATCTGGGCGCTCTGAAGCTGGGATATTACTCCTCAGCTCAGCCCTTAGAGCGGCAGCGACTGATTGAACGCAAACTCTTTGAGCCCGATGTGTAAATCTTCATTCATATGTATAGGCCTTAGTCAGTCACAGCACCACAGAGGGATTTAGGATGCCAAATCCCAAAAAGCAATAACCAAAGAGGAAAGACTCCTTAATATCGCTATATGTTGTTTTTCGACATCAAAAGCAAACCTGCCACAGCTGGCTCAGGAATTAGAGGATTAATGTGTAATAACAGCAGGTGACGGGGAGGAAATTCCTCTCCCAGTCATTGTGATGATGTCAGCTACAACCTTTATGGAAATGTTTATTATGCAAATTCGTCCTCAGGAGTCTTGAGACACTGTCATAATTTCATAATGTCAATTCAGGGAGCAACAGAGAAAGGAAAAAAAAATGACACAAATGAGATTTGAAAGCTCATTTAAATCCCAAAACTGCTGAACTGTAGATGTTGACAAACTCGGTTTTGCATAGCAAAAGGTTATGATAAACATTAGTTGTATTTAATTACGATATATTTTCAGTTTCTGAAGCTCGTCGATTGTATAATTTGAAGTCAGCACAGCGTGTGCCTAATGCTGTGTTGTTATGAAGGAAGGTCATCAGAGTCGCACGGGTAATTGATATTAAAATCAATCAGACCTGTAATTAAAATTAACTACATGGTAGTTTGCACGGTTGACCTTGAATTGTGATGGGCCAAAAAAATGACTAATATGCAATATAAAGCTTGTAACTCAGCACATCTATTTCCTCTTTCAACATCTGTTTCTGAATTCTGACAGAAACAGGACATTTGAGATCTCACTGCAGTAGTTCACGACGTCCTCATATGATAACCGAGAAAATAATGTAATTTTATAAATGCATCCTGTGACTACAAAAAAGTAAAATGTTAATTTCCCAGTACATTGAAGTGTTGGAGGTCTTTTAATGGTCTTAGACTCTATACTTTTATTATCTGTTTATTCTCTTTGTAACATACTACTGCCACCTCTTGGTGTGTGATCAAAGGCTCAACAAATTAGTTAGTGTGTGCGTCTGTCTCTGTGTGTGTGCTTACCATTTATGTGTACATCTAAGGACAATAATGTTTTCAAACCTATACCTGTCTTCATTCAATTACAAATCTTCATCAATTAGTTTTGATGAGTGGCTACTGTAATTAGGCCAGATGTTCAGCCACTGTGCAAAAAAAATAATAATAATAACAACAACAATAATAACAATAACAATAATAATAATAATAATAATAATAATAAGAAGAAGAAGAAGAAGAAGAAGAAGAAGAAGAAGAAGAAGAAGAAGAA
>CAIGQW010054088.1:382739-393877 GCA_903798125.1 Danio choprae | reverse complement strand
GAATGAATGAATGAATGAATGAATGAATGAATGAATGAATGAATGAATGAATGACAACATTTGCGTGAAGTGCTCTTTCTGTCCACCAGATGTCAACATTGAACAAGAGTGATAGAACTAAACCCACACACTGTTTTGACACAAATTGTTCACATTAACAAACATATTTAATATGCTTCTTTTATTAGGCATACATGTTTTAAATGAATATGAGGAAGTTTATTTAGAGATCATGAGGGCTGTATATTGTTTACAAGTACACGCTTGTCTCAATTGATTTGGGTGAGGTTAGCACTTATAAAGTGCAAAAACTCAGCATTTCTAACCTTTAAGCTTTTAGAATTACATTCTTGCGCGCATTATTAAAAAGATGAACACAATTGCTTGAAATTTGAACGTGCTCTGTTTATACCCGAGTTTACAACTTGTGTGCAGTAGAGATGATGGTCCGTACCGTGCCGCGCGCGTTGCGCAGTCGCAGGAGAGGCGCGTGGAGTCAGTCAGTGTCAGGGAGCTCGAGGGGTCACAGCTGATCTCTCCGCGTGCACCTACACACTCAAACTCTTGTGTTATGCATCCTCTAAAGCTAAAGGAGCCAAGGGAAATACTTGTTTGCGGTGTTTCCCTGTCTGCCCGCCGTGTCTTTTTTTTGGGTGAAGGTTCTTCCTTGTGTTTGGTGTTTTAGTGAAGAGTGAGGATTACCGGAGCGCTCCAGAGATCAGCGGTGTGTGTTGAGTTTGTCGTCCGGGATGGCCTCATCACGCCAGGACTACATTGCCCCATGGTGGACCTACTGGCTGCACAATTTCCCGCATCTTAATTTTAATTTCCAGGCGGTTGATAGCACTTTTAAACCGGAGGACGCCAGCTACCAGCAGGTGAGATGCGTTGAGGGTGTTTGTTTGTAGTTTATTGGAGGAAAAAATATTATTATTTTGGGCTAAACGTAGATAACTAAAGTACTACTCTCATGTTGTATTTATTAATGAAGTCGATACACTTTTAGGTTTATTGTTGAAAGTCTATTTCTGCATAGATGCAATAATGATTGACTTGGATTTTTTTTTTTATAAGTGGACAACAACAACAGAAAGTTCATAAAGCCTGAAACTTTCATTGACTTGTCCACAGTTGCATCACACTACATTAGGACCTGGCTTGAAAATGTTAAGTGAGCTTATTTTTTTATCTGCATGCCAGTTTGTAAAACATAAAACACCTATTATTATTCCATCAGTTGTTTGTTCTCTTTTATAACTGATTTGATGGTTAAATTATTATTAATAATAATTATAATAATATTACCTTTTATTTATAGGCGCCTTTCAAAGCACTCAAGGACACTTTACAATATGTCACAGGGATATTATAAAATACAAGACAGAAGAATAATAAACATAATATTAAACCAGAAAATCATTAAAAGCAATCCTGAACAGAAAGGTTTTTACCTGGGATTTATAATTGGAAATAGAGTCCACCTGACGAATATCTAATGGCAGGGAATTCCATAACTGTGGTGCTATGCAGCTAAAAGCCCTGCCACCAAATGACTTCATCTTAAAATTTGGAACTGATAACAGTTCAGCCGCAGAAGATCTCAGTGAGCGCCGAGGAGTGTACCAGTGAAGAAGATCAAAGAGGTAATCGGGTGCCAGGTTGTGAAAAGCTTTGTAAGTTATTAGAAGAATTTTATATTGTACACGATAAAGAACAGGAAGCCAATGCAAGTGAAAGAGAATTGGGGATATGTGTTCAGAAGCACGCAAGCTGGTGACTACCCTAGCTGCTGAGTTCTGGATTAACTGTAATCTGTGAAGTTGGTTAAGAGGGATACCAGATAGGAGGGAATTGCAATAATCAATCCTTAAAAATTTGTAATGTTCGGTTTGTTTTAATTTAGCCCGTATTGATTGTTTGCAATCAGTTACCTAAAATAAATGTAGTAAATCCAATGAATCATTTTTTCCCATGCATTTAGACTTTTTACAATGATAAAATAGTAAAGTGGAATTAAAGAAGGCTAATACAGATTAATTATCATGACATACTGTTATTAGCACAATACATTACATTTGTAACTGAAGCTCAGCATTTAAAAATAAAAAGCTGAAAAACACGCTTATCACAATGCAAGGTATATTCAAGGTATATAAAAATATTCAGTCTAAAATCGCATGCAAGTATGACTTCAAAACAACATTAGCACTATTTAATTGACTGCGCACAATGTTGTACTTTGATAGTCGTTGGCTGCTAATATGATTTCCCTAATTAGAATTTGCAAATAATATATTTCTGAAACTATATGAAGAAGGTGAAAGTGCAAATATAAAATTCAATTCTAATTTATGATGAGTGATGATTAAAATAATCTGTACTGTAGTCACTCATGTGCTCATGCGCAAAAAAAAGGAACATAAAAATTACTTATTCAAGTTGTTGGTCTTATTTAAAGCAGAAAAAACGAAACAAAAAAAGTGTATTTTTTAATCACAGTTAATTGCGTGATTGTTGGCTGTTTAGGCACATTATGCATAAAAAAGTAGTGTATTGTGCATATTTATTTTAAGAGTACTGGTATATAAACTACAGATGCTTTTACAGTAACATTACCTTACTTGTTTACAGTTAAAATATATGCTGTAAATCTCAGCTCAAACACAAATGTAATCAAAATAATATAAAACCAAAGCTATTTACCACTGCCAGGCCATTTGGTGATAATTAAGTTATCATTATGGCCAAACCATTAAAATAATAAAACCATTGATAATTAAGTTATCAATGGTTCTCAGTTCCTGTCCTCTCATATCACTGATCTTAGCACTCAAATCCAAAGCCAGTGAGCAATGGACTTTTAAAATGGTCAAATTAATCTTAAAAACGGCATTAATGCACAATAAAATAATCATCAGCATTAGTTAATGCATTAACGCGATAATAACGTCAACTCGCCCAGCCTTAAACAAACAAACAAACAAAAAAAAAAAGCCAAGTACATTGTGATGCTTTATGATATTGAACTCACTAATTGGACTCTAGTAGTATAAATGCAATATCATACCTGTAGTAATGCTGTATGGCTATTTTATATCAGTTGTGCGACTATAGAGCCATATCACACTCCTACTCACATAATATTCCTCATTTAGGACAACAGTGACACACTATCATTACAAAATACAGCCTTGCATTCAGCATCCAGGGACTTTGATCTAAAAATGTGTGCTAAATGTCAGTAAACTCTATAAATGTGCAATATTGAATGGCGATGTGTCGTCTGGTATGTCAGATCTCCATTAAAGATGCTCTGTTACTGTTACACTGTAATTTGTACCCTAGGAGAACGTGCCGTCTCCAGAGGAACATTTTCCTCATTGATTCAGTCAATACTTCTGCTGGGGTTTTATCAAAAAGGATATTATGTGCCCCGTTTAAGGTCAAATTTCTCTGGGTTATTTGAGAAAGTCGATGGAGGAGCGGCGAAACAAGTCTATTTCATCCCTCATTCTAAAATAAAATATTTGTCCATTTTTTTTTTCTCTCTCTAGGTTAAATTCCCTTGCTGGTTCTTATTTGAAAAGTCTTCTTTCTCAACAATTGTTTTATATTGTAGATGGTTCGACATTGTACAGATTTGTATTGAAATTCACATAGCTAAAAAAAGCTATACAATTCTACACTGTAAGAACTACTGTATTTCATTAATTTATAGTATTTTTTAGTTTAAATGTAATCATTTATACTTAATATATCAATGTTTTGAAGTACTAACATCTACATTCATTTACACAACTTCGCAATGTTAGTCACACAACTACTAAACACCATCGTGTAGCAGACATAAATTAAATTAATCCAATAAACATTATTTATTAACATTAGATCTAACATAACGCTGTAATGCACATAACAGATGAGAAAAAAACTAAAACATAGTAATATCAACAAAAAAAGCAGAGAATTCTGGGAAAGTCAGTTTACAGGTATTAACCATATACATTAAGGAAATCTACTGTTAACCAGGTTCTGATTTTTACTGTAGCATTTTTACAGGTTTTTTAATCATTAAAATCATGGCCAACAATTATTTCGGAGCACAAATTAAGATATCTTGTATTAGTAGTGATAAGTTGGAAGTTATAAATATATGTGAATAGTGCATTAGACCAACTTGGAATTATGATATTTATTTCTCATTAATTTGTAAGTCTCTTTGCAAAAAATCGTTATTAACTGCCAAAGCTATGTAAACTGTCGCAAAAAATGCAGGTAGCATCACAAATAGGTGTACTGAAAAGAGAGAGTCCCTAATGCAGGAGTCATTCAATTATAAATTCAAGTGATTCATTCAAAACTGCTGATTCATCTAGAAACATAGCAAGTGCTTGAGGGCTGGGCAATAAACGATAATGATAATTACTGCATTATGATACTACAAAATGAAAACACATGGTATTGTGGCAGATATGTAGCCTATTCATATACCTTTGTGTTAAGCATCTGCCAAATTGTTTAATGTAAATTGTCATGAAAAATTCAGGTAGCATAAAGTGGTGTACTAAAACAGAGAGTCCCTAATGCAGGATTAAGTAAATTATGAATTCAAGTGTCTCATTCAAAACAGCTGATGCGTCTAGAAACAAAGCACATGCTTAGGGCTGGTATAATTACTGCAATATATTACTACAAAATGAAAACATATATTTACATTCACTAACTATAACTATGGTATTGTGGCAGAAATGTAGCCTATTCATATAATACTGTGTTATAGTTTTCTTAGTTTTCGCAGAATAAAGCTCTTCAGTCTTTAACAAGATTTCACTTCAAGTCAGTAATTTAATAATCAGAAGTTATTCTTTGAGAACAACTAGTTAGATGTAGTTCTCAACTTCTGGAAGGGTTGTATAGTCTTGGTTTTCTTTAAATTAGGTAAGTATTTGATTGCATTAACTACAGTGCATCCGGAAAATATTCATAGCACTTCACTTTTTCGACATTTTTGTTTTTTTTTATTCATTTTTTAAATGTTACAGCCTTCTTCCAAAATAGATTAAATAAATTTATTTCCTCAAAGTTTTATACACAATACCCCATAATGACAATGTGAAAAAAGTGACAAATTTATTAAAAATAAAAAACCTGAAAAATCACATGTACATCTGTATTCACAGCCTTTGCCGTGAAGCTCTATATTGAGCTCAGGTACATTCTGTTTCCACTGATCATTATTGAGACATTTCAGCAGCTTAACTGGAGTTCCTCTGTGGTAAATTCAGTTGATTGGACATGATTTGAAAAGGCATACACCTGTCTATATAAGGTCCCAGGGTTGACAGTGCATGTCAAAGCACAAACCAAGCATGAAGACAAAGGAATTGTCTGTAGACCTCCGAGGCACAAGGCTGTGGAAGGTTACAGAAATATCTTCTGCTGCTCTGAAAGTTCCAATGAGCACAGTAAGTGTAAGATGTCATCCATAAGTGTAAGATGTTTGGAACCACCAGGACTCTTCCTAGAGCTGGCTGGCCATCTAAGCTGAGTGATCAGGGGAGAAGGGTCTTAGTCAGGGAAGTGATCAATAATACGATGGTCACTCTGTCTAAGCTCCAGCATTCTTCTGTGGAGAGAGGAGAACCTTACAGAAGGTGCAGCAATCCACCAATCAGGCCTGTATGGTAGGGTGGCCAGACAGAAGCCACTCCCTGCCTGGAATGGAGTCTCAGACCATAAGAAACAAAATTCTCTGGTCTGATGAGACTAAAATTGAACTCTTTGGAGTGAATGCCAGGCGTTACATTTTTAGAAAACCAGGCAACGCTCATCACCTGGCTAATACCATTCCTACAGTGAAGCATTGTGGTGGCAGCATCATGTTGTGGGGATGTTCTTCAGCAGCAGGAACTGGAAGACTAGTCAATAAAGCTCTTTCTGATTCTGATAGAGGGAAAGATGAATGCAGCAATGTACAGAGACATCCTGAATGAAAACCTGCTCCAGAGTGCTGTTGACCTCAGACTAGGGCGACAGTTCATCTTCCAGCAGGACAATGACCCAAAGCACACCGCAAAAATATCAGTGGAGTGGCTACACAACAACTCGGTGAATGTCCTTGAGTGGCCCAGCCAGAGCCCAGACCTAAATCCTATTAAACATCTCTGGAGAGATCTGAAAATGGCTGTACACCGTCGCTTCCCATCCAACCTGAAAGAGCTTGAGAGGTACTGCAAAGAGGAATGGGCAAAAGTTCCCAAAGACAGGTGTGCCAAGCTTCTGGCATCATATTCAAAAAGACTTGAGGCTGTAATTGCTGCCAAAGGTGCATCAACAAAGTATTGAGCAAAGACTGTGAATACTTATGTACATGTGATTTTCCAGGTTTTTTATTTTTAATAAATTTGCAACAATTTCAAAAAATATTTTTTTCACATTGTCATTATGGGGTATTGTGTGTAGAATTTTGAGGAAATAAATGAATAAAATTTATTTTGTAACATAAAAAAATGAAAAAGTGAAGCGCTATGAATTCTTTACGGATGCATTGTATACAACATAACTCTTGTATACATTGTATACCACATAATTCTTTCTTTCTTTCTTTCTTTCTTAATAATATTCTAGTATTTTAAATATGCATGTTTAAGTCAATAACAGGTTGTTGAGTTTATTTGTTATTATTAAAATGTTTACAGTTGATAATTGTAAAACAAGGGTGTCTAGAAGATCACTCCATTATTCTTCTAGCTTTAGAGACACAGTGGAGGTCAATACATTTTCCAATAATGATCATTATTAGGTCGGTTACTTATACAAGATTCCATATTGGACAACTTGCTCATAGACATATACTTAAAGGAGAAGTTTCCCAGAAATCTCATTATTGCATTTAAATTTTAATTTAAAACTAGTGCTGGTCTGCACAAAAAATGATTCACCATCAATCACATCCAATATAAAAGTTTGTTTTAATGTAATTTAAGTGTCTCATATGCTTGAGTAAATGTTTATTTTATTAGATATAAAATATTTGGGTACAACTTTAGAATAATGGTCCATTAGTTAATTTTAGTTGTTGTATTTACTAACATTACCCAAGTATGGATAATCTTGTAAAGCATTTATTAATTATAGTTCAAGATGTACTAATGTGTTATTAAAATCCAATGTTGTGCTTGTCAACAATAGTCACTGTGAGTTAACATGAGCTAATGTTATTTACCTTAACGTTAACTAACGTTAACAAAGATAAAATAAATGTAATAGTAATTTTGTCTTCATGTTAGTAAATATTAACTAACATTAACTAATGGACAGTTATTTTAAAGTGTTACCAATAGATATAGATGAAACGAATTAAAAACAAATGTAAATATCTATGAATTTTTATATATATACATAATAAATATAACAAACACACATATTAATCTTTGCCCAGCACTATTTAAAACACATACTTTTGCATTTGCAATGCTGTACACTACCTGACAAAAGTCTTGTCGTCTATCCCAGTAAGAGCAACAAATAATAACTTGACTTCTAGTTGATCATTTGCAAAAGTGGCAGAAGGTAGATTTTTCTGATGAATCATCTGTTGAACTTCCCAATGATCACAAATACTGCAGAAGACCTATTGGAACCTGCATGGACCCAAGATTCTCATAGAAATCAGTCAAGTTTGGTGAAGTAAAGTCATGGTTTGTGGTTACATTCAGTATGGGGGTGTGCGAGAGATCTGCAGAGTGGTAAGCAACATCAACAGCCTGAGGTATAAAGACATTTGTGCTGCACATTACATTATAAACCACAGGAGAGGGCAAATTCTTCAGCAGGATAGCGCTTCTTCCCATACTTTAGCCTCCATTTCAAAGTTTCTGAAAGCAAAGAAGGTCAAGGTGCTCCAGGATTGGCCAGCCCAGTCACCAGACATAAACATTATTAAGCATGTCTGGGGTAAGATGGAGGAGGCATTGAAGATGAATCCAAAGAATCTTGATGAACTCTGAGAGTCCTGCAAGAACACTTACTTTGCCATTCCAGATTACTTTAATAAGTTATTTGAGTCATTGCAGAGATGTATGGATGCAGTTCTCTAAGCTCATGGGAGTCATACACAATATTCATTCTTTTTCCACTGCAGCATGACTTTATATTCTATACTGTACATTATTTCTATTAAGTGACAAGACTTTTGTCTAAGCAAAGTCAGACCTTACTGTCCTAATTAAATAATTCAAAATCAAGGCATGATCATATTTTATTTTGGTAAAATAAGCGTAATCTAGAGGCCTTTGCCTTTCATATAAGCCACTTCTGATACCGAATGATCAACTAAAAGTCAAGTTATTATTTGTTGTTCGTAAAACTTGGATAGTTGACAAGACTTTTGTCAGGTAGTGCATTTGTAATTGTAATAAACTGTAACACTGTACATTTTGTACAATAGCCACTGACGCTAACATGGCAATAACTCTCTCTAATTATTTGGTTTTTGTGCTGCTATCCTTTCATGTTTATATAGTTCTTATGTGGATAAGTAAATGTGATGCTAACACCACCATTAACTGGTGACAAGTGCCTGTTTTAATGAGTTAATTGATTAAATCATCATCTCAGATAATTCATTTAGAACAAATGATTCTTTTTGAAACGAAATAAAGCCACATGTTCTGAAGCACGTGTTCTGTGTGCTGTGGCTCTATTTGGAATCATATTAGTTGGCACAAATATAATGGCATTTAATATCATCACTTTTATTAATATTATGAATAAGTTTGAATATAATTGATGATCAATTATAGGGCTGCACGATATTGATAGAATCTGACATTGCGATATTTTGTTTTGCAGCGATGTATATATTACGATATTAATATAGCGTCACCAGATGATTTAAATAGCTCTATTTGGAAAGATTTCATTAATTAATTTAGATAGAGGCATTTCTGTGTGGAGTTTGCATGTGTTTACGTGGGTTTCCACTGGTTGCTCCGTTTTCCCCCACAGTCCAAAGACATGCGCTATAGGTAAATTGAATAAACTAAATTGGCCGTAGTGTGTGCATGTGAGAGTGTATGGGTGTTTCCCGGTAATGGGTTGCAGCTGGAAGGGCATCCGCTGTGTAAAACATACGCTGGATAAGTTGTCTCATTCCGCTGTTGCGACCCCTGACGAATAAAGGGACTAAACCGAAGGTAAATGAAATGAAATGAAATTTAGATCGACTGGGATGATCTGCATAAATATATTAAATTACAAGCATATATAAAAAACATAGCAAAAATAAAGAGTGCTTTATGGTTTTCTGGGGAGTGTAGTATTCATGGACATAAATTGAACAAACATAAAATAACATCATCATCATATAAATAATTTTTAAAAAATTAAATAATATCTTTATCTTTTAGTCTTTAATAAATAATCTAATCCTGCCATGTGACTGTTGCGGATACACACATGGCGATCTCGATGCTCAAAACGATATATCGTTCAGCCTAATCAAATATTATATCATCATCTATTTTATTTTGACAGAAATTCAATTTGAAACCTTAAAGTGTATGCATTATGCATTTTACTTCTGTTTGGTGTGCTTTCTGTTTACATAAAATCCTTTTCAAAATGAGATGTCTCAACTTTGAGCCATATGCTGAAATATCAACTAATGTTAATGATTATTCAGCTGTCATCAAATGATTAGTGTCACATGAAACTCATAGGCAGTAATTTGCAATAGTTGGATGTTTGTTATTAGGGCTGCACAATATATCGTTTTAGCATCGATATCACATTTTGTGCATCCGCAATAGTCACATCGCAAAGAGATGCAATGTTAAATCTGGATTATAGTTGAGCAGGAGCTACAGAATTGTATTTAATCACTGTGAAGGAAATTCATACGATTTCTGTTTTTCATACTTCTACTTTTCAAAGCAAAAACAAGATTATTTATCTTACCCCACTAGCAGATAATTTTGCTTGTTTTTAAGAAAAATTCCTAATTTTGTCGTATTTTGTCAGAATTTTAAAACAAAACAATATTTTTTCTTGCTCTAAGAATTTTTGCATTGCGATCATTACATTTCTGTACCTAATTACTGTTAGACTCCCCAGAAAACCGTCAAATGGAGCTATTCAGCTATCTTGTGAAACTCTATTTATATCGCAATATTTATAGAAGAAAAATAAAATATCGCAATATCACACTTTTCCAATATTGTGCAGCCCTATTTGTTATTTTACATGGCTCACCTTTTTATTGCAACCTTGGCATAAAAAAATAACTGGAAATTTTGAACGAAATAAGAATTTCAATAATGAATACTACTTTTAGGGATCTATTGTTTTGCTAACTTTCCTGCTAAAAAGATTTGCAGCATTTCATTATTGTAACGGGGCCATTCTGATTTTACACTCGTCTATAAACCCTCAAGTTTCTCTCACATGGTGTTTTGACTGTACCAGTTTAAGCGTTAAAAATAATTACACACCACTCTTCAGTGATTATAGCAATTTTGCCCAGAATTTCCCAAGAGCATGTAATGATTATCTAATGTAATTTTTTTTTTTTTGCGCATAACCACTTTTGTCTCTTGACTTGACTTTGAAGTTTAAAAGCATGGACTGGTATTCGTCTTAGCTGTCCTTTTTAGCGTTTTCTTAACCTAATAATATATCTAATATGTTTATATCTGGCTGTCCTTCGGTAGCCCTGGATCACAAGACTCCAGAGCTTTTGTGCTTTACTCTCATCACATGATGTTCAGCCCATGTGAGTTGCCATGGCAATGCGCATGGGGACCCAAACTCGCCCTCATATCTACCATTTATATGATTTGTCCACCCACAGCTTCCACAATCTGTTCAAAACATCAACACACTTGGTCTCTCAGAGATGCGCACACCTCTGTTTTTCAGTTTTGTACATACAAGCTGTTCTGGAAAAAATACAAAGTCTTTATTAAGTAGTTCCTCAAAGGTATTTGCTCGGTTTCATAGTTTTGATTCTGCCTTTTTCATCAAATCTAACACCTATGCATGCTCTATTCTGTTTTGATTGATTCTGACACTAGCAATAGTTTACACTAGCAATAATTTTTTTATTTTCAGTTTTACCTAAATATGTATATTTTATA
>CAIGQW010054088.1:362232-372739 GCA_903798125.1 Danio choprae | reverse complement strand
CCAGGACTCCCCCTCTTGGCGGTGTTGCCGGCTCGTCCACCTGGTCAGACGGGATTATAAGCTCCTCCATCTCAGCGCGATTCCGCTCCGTCGCTCTAGGGGGCGACCGCTCATCGGCTGGGGGTGACTCTCCGTCTGCGGTGGGCTCTGGCAAGCGCTTCCTGCAGGTGGGTGGTGTTGGTTGGCTGGTCACTGGGTCTGGAGTGGCACTGACGAGTTCTTCCTCCAGGAAGGCGGTGAGTAGCGATCTTTAACTCGCCAGTGTCCACTCCATGTTTGCGGCGATGTTGCCCCGAGGACCATCTTCGGGCGATCGTGCTCTGCCACAGATGATGGGCGTGCAGAGCACGTCGCCCGGAAAGCTGTTCACAGTCACTCGGATATGGTCCTCAGGGCTGCTTTCCCCCTGCTCCAGCAGGTGGTGAAGAGAAACGGAAGGGCGGACGGGATTCAGGAAAACACGGAGGGAGAAAAATAAAACACTGAGGGGCAAAAAGACTAAAAAAAGAAAATCGGGGGAATGCACGCCGCTAACTTTGGGTCCGGTATTATGTAACGCCTTGGCGGCGGATGGTGACAGAACGAGACGGAGAATGATAAACATTACAAAACGGGTTTATTAAACACTTACGGAAACATATACTGGATGCGGGAAGACAGGACGACACAGGACGAGACCCACACGATTCAAACTACCGGACCACAAAGAACACAGACGAAAGGTTATAAATAGATGAAGGGATGATTACGCTAAAGAGACACAAGGGATGAACACAGGTGGAACAGATTAACATTGACGGTGGCGGGAGGAAGACAAAGAAGGCACGTGACAACAACAAACGATGACGCGGACGAACACTGACAGTTTTGGGGGTGCTTTTTTCACTTGTCCTGTCTCAGTCAACTTGTGTGAATATATGAATGTTTGCTAATGCAACGATGTTTATATACAGAATCGAGTTTTCATTGGTTTGTTTGGCCTTCTCAAAAAGCTTTTTCTTCCTGTTGCCAAAAAGGTTGACTGTCTTCAGGGCCTGGTGCTGAAGATGCATTATTAGTTGAGTAAATGTTTTCTTAAAAAAATAAAATAAAACATTTTGTGAAAAAAAGTTAAATAATGGCCAGATTGGCACACATCAGAAAACTGTTGGGGTGTTTGTATGCTGCTCAAGCATAACAGACATTTTTCAAATATAGTCACTGTGTTACACTAGTGACAATAGTTTCACTGTGTCTAAACATTGCATGTAGCCTTAGGTCATGGTTATTACAACAGAGACCAAGTTACATAAGCTAAGTTGGGAAGATATAGCCTCATACCCATTTGGCGAGCTCTTTGCCAAATCCAAAAATGCTTTTACTAATTAACTAAATTTAATGCTATTTTGTCTTGCCTTGTGGTCTGAATGAATCAGTTTCAGTTTGCATTAAAGTCACAGCAGCAGTCTAGAACGAATTAGGAAAACCTTTTTTCAAGACAAAATTATAAATAGGAGACAGTCATTTGAGTTAGAAAGTCCAGATTTGCTGTGGTTAATGTTTAGATTGTCGTCTTCTCTGTGCCAAATTTCACATCTTTTTACCATGGAGTTTTTGAGTAAATGAATAAGGAAAACACTAATCATTTCAGTTAGCTCCTAATGAAATAGTATTTGAAATTATAAAGCATGTACATGTTTCATAAGAGCATCTGTTTTATATCAATTGCTACGAATGTTAAAAACACCACAGGATATGTTAGCATGATTCACCTTCCTAAGGTCTATTTAAATCTGAATTATCTCAGGTTCAATCAAACTGGGTTTAGAATTCTGGCTAATTTAGCTCATTTCACACTCATTATTTTCGTCAAATTTACACCCTGTTTGGTTTTGGCACTCAAGTAAAAGAAGCGATGCAGGCTGTAAGTGAGATGTTACCAGATGAGCTGTTGTTTCAGCAGTTGCTGGATGCAGAGGGCGAGAGCTCGGTTACAGCACACTCATCGCTAATGGGAGTAGAAATGCTGCTGGCCTGAGGGAGTTATATTAATGATATAAGGAAGAGCCTGGAATCCATCATGCTTAGGGGAAATCAGAGACAGAATTCTCACTCAGACCACCTGCACCCACCCCCCAACACAAACACACACACACACACACACACACACACACACACACACACACACACACACACACACGATTACAAAATGACAGTTTATGCCATCTGCTCAGTACTCACTCCTTCACTGGGTTTCATATTTTTTGCATTGAAAGTATTTTTAGACTGTTTTTTGCTCAGAACTATGTTATGTCTTACAACAAATAAGGTTCACCTGGGTGTTGGTCGAACAGTGCACAATGTGTTGGTTAAATCAGTGGAGTCAAAGACAAGACAGGCTCAAGAGCATACTACTACTTGGTATCATGTATTTTATAATAGAGCAGGATGTTAACATTATTTACTATGTCATATTGCATGTTTTACACCCCTGATTATGCCACTATTTTCATTGTGAGCAACATTTGCATTTATGCTTTTTATCTGAAACCTGATCTCTGGGTAACAATGCCAGTTGATGACCTAGTTTGGTTTGTACCACTTTTTTGAGTCACTTTTTTGAGTCACTAGTTTGAGTCACTTGGTAATGGCAATGACTGCATGGACAGGTACAAAGGAAGAATGATAGAGGGGGGAAATTAAAGGATGTCATTAAACCATAACATAAATGCCAAATGAATGTACAAAAAATATCCATATTATATTAATTCCAGGGATAGTTATTGGTGCAAAAACATTTTTTTGTGTTTACTCTATATGCGTGCCAAGTTACAAAATACTTGTATACATATATAATGGAAAGAATAAAAGAGAAAGAAAGAAAGACTTTGAGTTCTGTGAGTCTCGTTGTTTTCTAATCCACCTCTTTAGCATGAGTATTTTTTTTCTATCTGGAAGAATGGATGAACAGATGGATGGATTAATGGATTGTCAGGCAGACAGACGGCTGGATGATCTGCTAGATGGATGGACTGTTTCATAAATGGTCTTATTGATAGATGGATTGATTAATGCTTTTGGATGGATGGACTGATGAACAGATACACATATGAACGGATGAACACAGTCTAAAAAATTACTCAGGGGGGTGTTAAAGGCTACCCATTAAAAGCAGTTAGATTTTAACTAATTATATGAGCTACCAGGTAAAATACATAATGACTGGGTACATTCTATCTACACTACCTATCTTTTAACGGTAATAACAGAAATTTTTTAAAAATGAGTAAAACTTATCCATAAATATTAGCTTTAGTTCTGGAAAGTGCGCATGCGTCAACATCCAGGCGGGAAGTGTGGAATTCATAATTTTCTGTGTCATGGCTGCAGCGGAGAGGCGGCATCACTATTCGTCAAGTTAAACAGTAAGTTTTTGTTTATATTTTTTATATAAACATGAATGCAAATGCAAGCTTGTGAAAGATATACTCAAATATTTGTCATTTAACTTTGTGCTTCCCTGTGTCTGTTGTTGATGCCATAGGTTGCTGACAGCTAACGCACGTCTGTCGATAACAACAGATAAAACATTCACCCGCAAATGAGAGTAAGTCACATTAAGCATCTGCATCTATGATTATTAAAATATATTGTTGTTAGCTTCCAATATTGTTTTGTAGATGGCTGAAATTAGTGAATCTGCAGCACACGATTGTTGTTCTTCTGAATCGGTTCATTTCAATGAGTTATTAAAGTTGCTTATATTTTGTACGTGTCTGGCATGTTCCCGTACTGCTGATGAAAGTCTAATGATCGAGCTCAACTAACGTTAATGTTACAGATGTGGTTTGCAAACTCTCAAACTGGTTGCAACAGTTCTCGAATCATCAGCTCTGAACCGAGTCTCTCTCGGACGCGTCCAAAGCTGATGCTTACTAAGACAGCGATTGACTTTGCAACAGGGACAAACCAGTCATTGGGACGAACCGATGACTTGAATAGAGGGCAAAATAATATATTTAATAACAAGTGATACTGGAATATGCATAATCAGTTCAACAAGTCTATTGAACCGATTCATTGAATTGAACCGTACGAGGGAACCGATTTGCAGAAAAAGAACCGAACTTCCCATCACAATTATTACATTTAACAAATGGAAAGCAATCTGCCTGATATGTTTTATTTTATTATATTTATTATTTTTTTTGTTTTTATCTAGTCAACCTTTGTGTTAGAAGGGACCCATTTGTAACCCTATGTTATTATTGTAATTATTTACAGATCAATGACATTTTTTTTCTTAAGTTACAGTGCACGAAGCTCAAAGAGTCACTGTATTGTCACTAAAATGCATGTCTTTGCTTCTCTACCTCAGAGCGCCTTGGAAAAATCAAGAAGAGTTCCAAGACTGTCAGGTATGTTGATAATTGATTTGTCAATTCAGTGTGCACATTTTTGTTTATCCCATTTACACATTGGATACACATTGTTTCATTTCCCTTATTGATCGCCATGATTTAGCCAAGCAACCAATACAATACCTTATCTTTGGTAAATAGAGTAGTATTTGAGTAGTCTAATTGTTTTTATTGTAAGGTCTATCCATCCTTCCAGTGAAAATCTGTTCATGCAAACCTTTTGATGCTTCATAACATTTATAAATTGTACAATAATCCACATAAATCAAGTTGTCTAATCCAAGTTTTCTAAAGAGAGGTGATGCCTATATAATAATCAGATCTAATGTAGATTTTTGTTCTCAGATGAACATTGATTAGTGAACAAAAAGAAGTGCAAACATACTTGCTCAAAGAAACCTAATTTTTGTTTTAAAACAGCTGAGAGGAGAATGAACCCAATTGGTGCTGATCATTGTTTACATTTGAACAAAAAGCATACATTCAAAAATTATGTCCAATCTACTTATTTAAAATATGCTGAAACACAAGTCTTGTATATATTTGGGGACAGCTTAATTGTTTTGTTCAATCCACTTAAATTTGTAAAAACTATTAAGTTAACTTAATTTCATCATGTTGTCCCAACATAAATCGATTGTGTGAAACCCAGCGTTTTTTACAGTGTACACTGTAAAAAAATGCAGGGTTCCACACAATTCCTTCATGTCGTCCCAACACAAATCGCTAACTTAATCCTTTTTGCAAATTTAAGTGGATTGAACATAAAACAATTAAGTTTGTTCTCCCCAAAAAACTTAAGAATTGTGTTATTTCAGCTCATTTTAAATAAGTAGATTAAACAAGCAGCAAAAAGTAATTTTTTGAGTGTATGTTAAATCTTCATCACAATGTTAACATTTTTCTTCTGATAATTTGGATTAAACACTTCAAATGTATTTATTGTACAATGTCTTTATGAAGTTTATAAAGTGTTAGAGTTTTGGGTGAATAGACTTCAGTGGAGGGACAGAAATCTGTCATTTATCATTAAAAATATCTTGAATTGTGATTCATTTGTTTGTTTGTTTGTTGTTTACTTTTAACTATACATTGATTTATATTTTACCTTTGATGGGGGGCATTCAATTACAAAACTCTGAAAGGGTCGCCCAAGGTAGTCGCGTAATAATTTGAAGAATTTTGGTTTTGATTTTAATTTGTTTCCTGTTTGTGCATTGAAGTGCTGATTAACAGAAATCTAGTTTGCGTTTAAACAGTTGGCATTAACTATTAAAAACAACTCTATTCAAACATTGTTTATTTCCTTGAATTAACATTAAAAATGTATTTTATTTTATTTTCAACAGGAGGACGAACTTGAAGGCCACACAGATGAAACCATAAGGTTGTTGGTGATTCACAGTCCCACAGCAGAGGAGGACCCATCAGATGAGTGTTGTCATGAAAGGCACCAAAGTGTTTAAATTGTTTATAATGTATGTTTTGACATTATGTATGTTTAAACTTTGCTTTATTTTTCAGTGATTGTGTAAGATATATGTAACACTGTAATGTGTTGTATTTTGCTTGTATGTATCCATATATTAATAGTTTAAAATGTTATTTTTTTTATATATATATATATATATATATATATATAATTTGTTCAATAAAAATGCAATTAATAGAATTTCCTGTGTCTTGACAATTTTTTACTAAACTTAACCTTCGCAAAATAAGTATTATGTAATAATATTTATTGTCTAGTTATTGATATTAATGTAGTAGAAGAGCTGTTACTGCTAAAAGTTGAGTAAATGTTACTCAATTTTATAAGTAGTTACTAATGAGAGTTATTAGTTAGATCTTACTTTTTTTTTGGTATGTTATAGCTGTTAAATTTAGGTACTATTTACTAAAATATTTGTGATAGTCTACCCTAAAAAAGTGAGTGCAAATGGTTACCTCAATTTTATTGGGTAGATTCTATAGGTTGTTTTTTACAGTGCAGATGGGTGGATGCACAGTATGGGTGGATAGATATTTTAGAAGATTTTTTAATTGTTAACCTAAGAGGTTATTTGAAAAATGAAAAGAGTTTCAAGGTTATATGTCTTATTTAATTTAAACTCTTTCTACTGCATCGAGGCTGCCTCTCAGAACATTTCTCTCAGGTGTTCTGGGTGGTAGAAAGATAAATTGATGGATGGACAGGCAGATAGACAGATAAATAGATTGTTCGGATAAACTGTTGAATGACAGCAAGATAGACAGATGAATGGATTGTTCGGATAAATTGATGGACTGACGGACAGATGGATGGATAGATCAATGGACAGTCAATGAGTGATTCAGATAGAGAGCAATGGATGATTGATGGATATATAAATAAATGGATGAATGGATAGGACGATGGATGGATAAATGGATCGATGGATGAAGTGTTTTGATGTATAATTTGTATAGAAGGGTGGGTGGATGGATGGATGGCTAAATGGTTGAATGGGTGGATGGATAGATTGCATAAGTTGATGGATGGATGGATGGATGGATGGATGGATGGATGGATGGATGGATGGATGATGAATTGTTTGGATGGATGGACAGATATATTGATTGGTGGATGGACTGATCGATTGATGGTTTGATTGATGAGTGATGGATTGACAGATAGATTGACATATTGGATGGATGGATGGATTGGATGATGGATTGTTTGGATGGATGGACAGATTTATTGATTGGTGGATGGACTGATCGATTGATTGTTTGATTGATGGGTGATGGTTTGACAGATAGATTGACATATTGGATGGATGAATGGATTGGATGATGGATTGTTTGGATGGATGGACAGATCTACTCATTGGTGGATGGACTGATTGATTGATTGATTGATGGTTGGATTGATGGGGGATGGATTGACATATTGAATGTATGAATGAATTGGGTGATGAATTGTTTGGATGGATGGACATATCTACTCGTTGGTGGATGGACTGATCGATTGATGATTGAATTGATGGGTTATGGATTGACAGATAAATTGACAAATTATTTGGATGGATGGGTGGATGGATGAGTGGATGGATTGGTTGACAAATGTTTTGGATAGATGGACAGGTCTATTGATTGGCAGATGGACTGATCGATTGATGGGTGATTGATAGATAGATAGATTGAAAAATTATTTGGATGGATGGATTGGTTGACAGATTTTTTGGATAGATGGACAGATTTATTGATTGGTGGAGCGATTGATAGATGGTTGAATAAATATGTATGGGTGGAACAGATGGACTGATTGATTGTGGATATACTGAATGGCGAGCAGATGAATGGATTAATGGGAGGACAGACTGAGAGATAGACAAGTTTGTGGATGGATGCATGCATGGATGAATAGAAAAATAACTGCTCTCTTTGTTTTGTGGCGGGGCACTGAAGAATGTGAGCTTTCTTAAAGAATTAATCTGAAAAGATGGTCGCTTACAGAAATCTTTTGCTAGGACAACAAAAAATGATTTGATATGAACAGTTGAAACGGCCCATGAATCAAACTGAAGTAACAGTCTGTAGGGATCCACAGCCAGTGCCCCGTTTTTGCTTTTATCAGTCTGAAAAATGACCTCTCTGCTGAAGCCATCTGAGAAAATGAGATATATGAAAGAGGTTTAGGAGAAAAATCTAGGGGTTTTCAGATCCCTTGCTGACTGAGATGGACTGAATGGCCGTAACGCTTGACAGTCTGCACACATGCGTCTGATGAGGTTGTTTAATGAAGCCGATCTGATCTGTCTGGAGAAGAGAGTGAGCAGACTGGTTGCTGGGCTGTTATGACACCGCACAGCAGTCTAATTAGGCAGACTACAATCCTGGAGGCTGCTTTTGAAATATTTACTCAGACTTCAGAGTAGAAGCTACCATGAGACCAATTGAGTCAAAATGATGAATTTCATGAAGTCAGACTGGTTCTGGTGGGCACACTTTTCCTGGTTATTGCAGTAGCACCTGGAGGCAAATGTGTTTAGGCGACTTTTCTTTGTTTTGTGCCAAAATTTGGCCTGTTTTTATCTGTTTTGTGAAACAAGGGCTTTTTGATGGATAATGTAACAAGCGTAACCTGGGTTGATCTTACAAAACATGGAAACAGTATTTCCAGGATAAAACTTCTCAAAAAAAGCTCTTTCTGATTCTGATTCTGAAAAGTATCATTGTAATTTCTTTTGCTCTTTCAAATTATGAAAGTAGACTGTCAATTATCCTAACAATTGAAGTCTACTTTCATACTTTATCATTTTGTGTCTAAAATGGCTACTTCTAAATTAAAATTATCATTTTAATCCCAGACATTTTATATTTCTACATAAAAAATATAGACTGTAAACATAAATGCAATGTAAAGTCATTCATGCTTTATTTGTGTCTTATCAAACTGTATTTTAAAAAAATACATCTAAATGGAACTTCCACCCTTTCATCTGTGATGAAAAGATGCATATTGTTGATGCTTTTTTATTATTAAAATTATGTTAAAAAAAAAAGTAAGAATTCAGAATTATTTGTGATACATACTCTAGGTTTAATACATTATATTTACATTTATATTATATTTATGCCATTTATATAGGCAAAACTACATGGGGAATGAATACAAGTTTTAGCATGTAGTAGTCAAATTTAAAGGTGCTATAGAATGCATTGATACAATATTCGTTCGTTCGTTTGTTTGTTCGTTCGTTCGTTCATTTTCCTCCGGCTTAGTCCATTATGTATCAGGGGTCAACACAGTGGAATGAACCGCCAACTATTCCAGCATATGTTTTACGCAGCGTATGCCCCTCCAGCCGCAACCCAGTACTGGGAAACACCCATACACTCCCGCATTCACACACACTCATACAATATGGCCAATATTGCTTACCCAATTCACTTATAGTGCATGTCTTTGGACTGTGGGGGAAACCCAAGTGAACACTGGGAGAACATGCAAACTCCACACAGAAATGTTAACTGGCCCATCCAGGACTCGAACCAGTAACCTTGCTGTGAGGCGTGAGTGCTAACCACTGAACCACCGTGTCACCCCAATGTGCTAATTTGTTCTTTGATATCATAGAAGGTATGTGGCATAGATAAGTGCAAACAATTCTCTGAAAAAATAGAAACCTTTAGGAATTGCCCCAGAATGAAATTGTCGGTGTTATCTTATTTGGAAAAGATAATGAATATTAATGAAATCGGATCATTATTATGCTCTGATGCAGGAGCTGTGTTATACTCTGAAATACAAGAATGCAAAATAATCATACTTCAGTTGTCAAGCAAAGAAATTCATTCACTTATTCATTCATTTATTTTCTTTTCGGCTTAACCCCTTTATTAATCAGGGGTTGTCACAGCAGAATGAACCACCAACTTATCCAGGATATGTTTTACGCAGCGGATGCCCTTCCAGCCACTACCCATCACTGGGAAACATCCATACACACTCATTCACACACATACACCACGGACAATTTAGCTTACCCAATTCACCTATACCGCATGTCTTTGGACTTGTGGGGGAAAATGGTAGGAGGCTGTGAGGCGATTGTGCTACCCACTGCGCCACCGGATCGCCCCCCCAATTAAACAAATGTTTTAACAAATTGAGTAGATTCCTTATCAAATAACAATCGTTTCAACTTACACTAAGTGGTGGAGTTCCAGTTGTATTTTCACATAAGCCTGGTATGACAAGGCATATTACAAGCTGTTCTCAGTTAAAGTGTGTGTGACAAGTTGTCGGACTACAAGTTTCTCCATACCTGTCTAAGTTGAAACTAGCTAGTTGTTGTTTTTATTCTATTATTTAAATGAAGTAAATATCAGATTAACAAAAACAAATATCTAATCATTTTATTTATATTTCTTTGCAGTCTGTGCTCCGTTTGAACAGCAGTTGAGCAGTTCCTGAGCTATGTGTTGAACTATAGGCTAAATTGTAATTCTAGGCAAATTCTGAAACAAAAGGGACTGACAAATATGTATAGTTGTTCATTCATTCATTTTCATTTCAGCTTAGTCCCTTTATTAATCTGGGGTCGCCACAGCGGAATGAACCGCCAACTTATCCAGCATGT
>CAIGQW010054088.1:346227-362132 GCA_903798125.1 Danio choprae | reverse complement strand
TTTCGGCTTAGTTCCTTTATTAATCTGGGGTCGCCACAGTGGAATGAACCGCCAACTTATCCAGCATATGTTTTACGCAGCGGATGCCCTTCCAGCTGCAACCCATCTCTGGGAAACATCCATACACACCCATTCACAGTCATACACTACGAACAATTTAGTCTACCCAATTCACCTGTACCGCATGTCTTTGGACTTGTGGGGGAAACCGGAGCACCCGGAGGAAACCCATGCCAACACAGGGAGAACATGCAAACTCCACACAGAAACGCCAACTGACCCAGCCGAGGCTCGAACCAGCGACCTTCTTGCTGTGAGGCAAACGTGCTACCCACTGTGCCACTGTGAGGCCTATGTATAGTTGTATTTTGTAGATTTAATGTGCATGACAACAACGGCTAAAATGAATAGTAGTGTAAATAGGTTGTCATAATATTTAGTTATCCATGCTAGATAGCTGGAATTTGCTAGTAAGCTAAGGCTAACGTCACTGTTGTAGCATCTGCCATTTTATTCTCAACACCACATCAAATTATTGTTAATGTAGTTATCTCAACGTACAATTTAAACAGTAATGTTTGTGTTCGCAGATTGTAATGGCAATACTATTAATACTACTGATAATTACTACTAATAATTTCTTCAATAATTGACCCTGTCTTCAAAATCAAATTCTGTTGGGGGCATAAAAAAGTTTATAGAAATACCCTTAAAGAGATTTTAACATAACCCATATATTAACGATGCCAAGTGTCATATCACAGTTGGTGCTAAGTGCTGATTGGCTTGTTTTTCAGTAGTCTTTATACTGTAGCTCAACCAGGATTCACATATAACAAGGAAACAATGGTGTTTGAGGCTCACGGTTTGACATTTCCATACTCTTATTATTTAAGTATGCCTAGATATCCACTGTACATTTTCCATTCTAAAGCACTTTTAATAATATAAACCCACTGCAAACAACATAATTGGCTAGTCACTTTAGAAAAGAAACCATGCAAAGTGGCTGGTGAGCAAAAAATCTATATACAGCTGAATATATACTAGATCTTAAATCAGTTTTAAAAATGATATCAATGATTTAGTTTTATCATTATTAGTTCTTCTGATGGAGTCTCTTTTCATCAAATGGCAAAAAAACAGATAAGTGTTGTTTTTAATCTGTCTGTTGGTTGTAAGTTATGCAGGAAGGATGTTTTAAGAATGCTTCAATAACTGCTCTCTTTTTCCCCGTTAAGATCAAGCACTGTTTGATTTCTCGTCTGATCTCTTTAAAGTCTCAAATCTTCAACAAACATGTTTAAAGCCACACGAAATCGCTGGATTGAGACGGAGCCGTATCTGTAACACAAACTGTTGATTTGTTTTCTTCACAGTTCAGCGGTGGGCGTGGGTTTCTATGGAAACAGCGAAACCAACGACGGAGTCTACCAGTTGACTTACTCGATTTACAATGCCAATCACACACTGGGTGGCATCGGCAGTATGGTAAGAGTTTCGCTTCCTTCGCCTGTCACTCACCATGTCGTCGCATTTTCATTGGAATAGCCAGAGGAATATTGTGATTAAAAGCCAAATCTGAATTTTTGCCTGTTATATGCTGCATGCAGAAAAAAAACTAAGAGCTGAGGCCTCAGGGGTTTTTTCGCTTCCACTGCTGGAATATGACTGTATCATGTGATGAGTGACACGTACGCACATACATATATGCAGGAGTGCTACGCTTCTGCCAGGGAGTTGGAGTCATAGTGTCTTTCTTCATTTTAGATTCCACTTTTTGAGAAGTTTTGAGCTGGAGACTCTCTCTGGAGATGCAAACACATCCAGCTGGTGTTTATATTCATGTGTGTAAGGAAGAGAAAGCAGAACGCGCACAGACAAGATTGGGATTATCTGTTTATCTGCATTATAGAGGATTAAAAAATCTGTCTGTACATCCACTCGTGCATCCACATCCCACTGATGAGCTGGAAATGTTTGTGAGCGTCCTGCTGGTCACGTTTTGTTTCATTTAATTTTCATTTAATTCTGGTAGCTCAATGTTTTATGATAAAAAAAAAAAAACAACCCACATGCGAACATGCTGATCCTGTATTATGCAGTAGCGCTAGGTCATATATTGATCATTCATGATCTAAATTACGCAACATTATGAATTTAAATGATTTAACTTTTAATTATGCGAACCAGAAGTAAATGGTAGGTTTGTTTTGCAATATTTAATGCTTCAATATGAGTCCAGATTTAAGGGGATTTCAGGGGTTAAAAGGGTAAAGCTCTAATACAGCTTTAGATTATAATTTTTCACGTACATTAGAATGTGCCCAGGTTATTATAATATTTTTTTTCTAAGGAAATATGAGACTACCATATTAAGAAACGGCACAAAAAAAAAGTCAGAAAAAATGTTAAGTATAATTATAATTATAAAAAATAAGTCAACTTAACAGTTCCGATTTACAATGTGTTTACAAATAAAATAATAAAAAGAAAATATTAATATTGACAATTCATTTTAATATTAATTATTTTAATATTATTTTAATAAGAATTATTAAATAAAATAAAAGGGCCTCACAGTGGCGCAGTGGGTAGCACGTTTGCCTCACAGCAAGAAGGTCGCTGATCGCTGGTTCGAGCCTCGGCTGGGTCAGTTGGCGTTTCTGTGTGGAGTTTGCATGTTCTCCCTGTGTTGGCGTGGGTTTCCTCCGTGTGCTCCGGTTTCCCCCACAAGTCCAAAGACATGCGGTACAGGTGAATTGGGTAGGCTAAATTGTCCGTAGTGTATGGGTGTGAATGGGTGTGTGTGGATGTTTCCCAGAGATGGGTTGTGGCTGGAAGGGCATCCGCTGCGTAAAACATATGCTGGATAAGTTGGCGGTTCATTCCGCTGTGGCGACCCCAGATTAATAAAGGGACTAAGCTGAAATGAAAATGAATGAATGAAATAAAATAAAATATTTTAAAATAACTAATCACATTTTACAGTGAAGAAGCACTTAAAGCCATGATAAAATAAAATACAATTTAATTGTTTTTTTAAATATTTATACTTTGCCACCATTCTTAAAGCTTTTAATCAATTTAATCATACACAATTTATAATCAAATTGTGTATGATGACTTGAAGTGACATCTGAACTTTTCCTCTAAAATGAGCATGTTTCTCACGCTCCTATGTTTATGTTCAGTTATTTCACTTGAAGGGCAATGAAAAGAACCCATTCATTGCCATAAAGGTCAAATAACTGAACCATACACTCTTTAGAAGAATAAATACTGTGTAGGCTATATTAAACCCATACTTTGACACTGCATTTTCACAAAGATTACTTGAAACATTAAAGTAGATACTTAAAAAAAAAATCTATACATATAGTCTTTTTTGTAAATTATATTTGATGTGGACACCAAAAAATAATTGTTGTTCTTTCTTTTGTATCTTTTTTTTACAATTAGAAAAGCATCCATGCAAATCTGTTCCATAAAAATCTATTTTATGGAAGCCTCTGCATGTAAGTGATCTAAATGGTGGCCATCTTTGCCCAGAAATGTATTAACCATTCCTTTTGCAATTTAAAGCTGTTAATATGTATGTTTAAAGAACCCCTATTATGGGTTTTTGAAAATGACCTTCCATGCAGTGTGTAACACAGCACTAAGTGTATGAAAACGTCCAGCTGAGGTTTAAATCTGAAAGTGCACTGTGTTTAAAACTATTGATTCTTTAATGAAATAGTCGTCTCAGAGTCGAATAAATGAATCGTGTTGGGTTCGGATCTTTTGCTTGAATGCGGCGATGTCAATGCAGTACTTCACCAAGTATGTAGTAACGGATCCGGTAAAACATCACACGCCTTTCCCTTCAGACACTAGCAGAGCGTGGGGATCACAGGACTGATCATGACGCGAAGATGACGATCACTGACACATGGAGATCCGGCTGCGGGGAATAAAGGGTTAAAGTTCATTTTCACAACAAAACCACAGTATAGCCAAACTAGTGCTGTGTTTGTTCCTGTCATTTTTCTGATGATTGATACAATAACCTACCCTGCAGCATGGGATTTGCCGGCCGTTTGCTATTAAAGGAAGGAGCAGCAGAGACTATTATGTATGTCATACTTTGACAGGGACTTTGTCAGTAACTGTTACAGTTCATATGGACTAGTTTCTTCTTCCTCCGGATCATAACATGTAAGTGTAATAAAAATTGTTGCCTCGTTTTGTGTAGTTTGCAAAATAAGTATTTAATTATGTGTTGTAAGTTGCAATTGCTCCATGTGGCTTGTAATTCACTTATCTATTATAGATCAGTGCTTTTACTGTATCTCTCAGGTTAAATTTTTATGGGCTATTCACATATTGCGTCCAAAACCATGTTAAAAACGTGACGCATGCTACTTTTCCTTTGCCGATTTAAATGCGTTTCTGAACTCACGATCCTCTGCCGTTTATTATTGCTATGGCAACCATTAGGTGTTCCTACACACATGCGTGGCATGGTCAATTTTCAACTTTTGCCACTGTGTGGATTAATACTGAATGTGTGTTGTTATTACTTGGTGTTAGGTGTAAGAGTAGAATACTATGCTGGTGTTTAACTGCATTGCTTTATTGCATTCCTGCATTGGGCTCTCATATATTCTGTGCTACTTCATAGCTGTGGTGGGCGTTTCTCTCTGTCTCGCACTTAACCCAGTCGACCAATCACAACAGACTGGTTCATCGGACCAATCACAGCAGATTAGCCTCACGCAAAGGAGGGTTTTGGGAACAAATGAATCGCTGAACAAATCATATGGGAGTCGTTGGGATAATTAGGTCAAAATAAAGGCATATTATAAGACAATGAAAGTGTTTTTTTTAAGCTTGCATGCATTTCAGCCTGTTGTTGGAGATCCCCAAAACCAAAATATGACCTTTTATAATGCACAATAGGGGCTCTTTCATTGAAAACGCCCCTCAAACAGCATTTCCAGCACCATATCTTGGATGTGTGAGCTTTGTGCTTCAACATATGGCAGGTTTAGCATAGTAAACAGAGAATTTGGTCGGCTTGCCGGCAGTACATCTGTCTTGATGTTCATTACCTGCTAGCAGTGTGGTGACAACCTCTGTTCTTCTAATACTCTGCTTCACAGAGCTTCCTTCCCTCACTCAGATTCCGCCTGAGTGTATTTGCCTCGCTGGTCCATAATGCATTGCTTCACGGTCGGGCGATCATATCTAAATGAGCTGTCTAGAACAGACTTTTCACAGTTTGCTGTAACTAAAACAACATTCAGAATGCGAGAACAACAAACAGCCACTGGCTTCACTAAAACGGCATAAATCCAATTTCAGCTCTCGTGGAAAAAGTCTCTTTTCAAATTGAAAGGCAAAGAGGACCGCGTCTGAACGCCAAGCTTGATTGCACAACTGAATTCATGAATGTTGAAGTGATTGGAGGAGGGAGTTTTCAAAGCTGCCAAGCTCTTTAAACGGCTCCTGTCAGTGGTTGCGTGCCAGAAAAAAATAGCAGTTGCAACTGTGAGTCAATGGCTGTGGTGATTGCCATTTCATGCAGTGTTCACAACTTCCAGGCCGGGGATCTAATGCTTGAATGCTTAAACTTCAACAATCTTAATGATGTTTCAACAGTCGCGAAATCACGAGTTATAGAAGTATAATTCCAAAGAGCTATGCATTTCACTCAAGAAAGTGGATTATTGAGCGATTATTGCAGAGAATAAAAGAAGTTTCACTGTAGACTGTATAAAAATATGGATGTAGTGGCCATGACGTGGTGACACGGTGGCTCAGTGGTTAGCACTGGCACCCCACAGCAAGGAAGTCGCTGGTTCAAGTCCTGGCTGGGCCAGTTGGCATTTCTGTGTGGAGTTTACATGTTCTCCCCGTGTTGATGTGGGTTTCCTCCAGGTGCAAAGTCCAAAGACATGCGCTATAGGTGAATTGAATAAACTAAATTGGCCTTAGTGTGAGTGTGTATGGATGTTTCCCAGTACTGGGTTGCAGCTGGAAGGGCATCTGCTGTATAAAATATATGCTGGATAAGTTGGCGGTTCATTCCGCTGTGGCGACCCCTAATGAATAAAGGGACTAAGCCAAAGGAAAATGAATCATTGAGTGAATGGCCGTGACGTCATCCATAGGTTTCTTAAGAATGCAAATGTTTGATGCCAGAATGGATACAGCTCCGACCTGAATTTAACTAGAATTATTGATATTATTTATTAAATTACCCATTAAATTGTGTTTTATTAATGTCTACCTTTACCCTAACCCTAAACCTACCCCTCCCAGTAATGTAAAAATAGTGATTGTTAGTGTACATCACGGCTGCATGATACTGGAAAAATGTGAATTTGTTGTGTATAACTTATGATATAACATTTCCTTAGAAAAAATACTATTTGTATAAGCTACGTTTTTAAATCTTTTATTTATTTATTGATATTTTACTAAGCAGGTCAAATTTATTTTTCTGATCTAATTCATACTAAAATCTGTGTCAAGGTGTGAGCATTTAGACTTTATAATGCTATGAGTGAAAACCTCAGCAAGATATTCTGTCTCTAATTTGCTGTTTTTCTTATAAATATTGACTTTCAACTCTGGGTTCACCTTTGGGCCGCTCCAGCCAATAGCAAAACAGCAATTACTGTGGAGGTGGTGATAAAGTTAATAAGGCCCCATCTGGTCAAATTTAGATAAACATAATATAAATGTAATTTATCACACGTCTGCGATATAGCATACTATTACTATACTTTACAGTGTCATGAAAATGCTTGATGTGTGCATACCCAAGTATCCCTTCTAGACTTTGCCTAATATCGGACTAGAAAATAGCAACTTTTCATTTTCCATCAGCCTTAGTACAAGATGTAAATACAGAAGAGCCAAGCTTTAAATAGGAAAACTATCTAAACTTTGCTCATTTTTGAGGGTGTTGCTAATGTTCTAATACTATTCAATGATGTATGCTAAGCTAAGCAAAAATCATACCCGTAGATCTGCTGAATGGATTCAAAAACTGTTAAACTCTTTAGTTTCTCTTTACGGGACTTGACACTATTTCTCTAAAGAAGTGTTCATTTAAGGCTTAATATAAAATAAACAATTGAGTTACAAAAATAGTCACCCACTCACAGTTATCATGAAGGCCGATATTAGCTATATAGACCAAAACCATTTTGTACCAGCTTGTAAACATAGTTTTTTCTTTTGTAAAGTTGTGCATTTTAACATGAGAAGTCTATGGGATTGACTCCTTTTTGGAGCAGCCTCAAGTGGCCAGTTGATGAATTGCAGTTTCAGTCACTTCTGTATTGGCTTCATAAGAGAAACCAGGAGGTTGCTGCATGACTAAGAGAATATTAGTCTTTCTTCATGCAAGCTTTTATTGATGTACTGTACTGGTCAGTTATATAAATATATTTGTTTTATATTAGATAGTGTGCTATTAGGCCATTCTAGTGCAGCGTATTCTGCCTGAATAAGATATCTAACTGATGACATATTAATAGTGGTCAAAAGTGTAGTCATGTAAAAGAGAGAAGTAAAACTTTTATTGTTATCAGATCCTTGTCTTGATTGTTGGGTTTCTAAGTGATTTCATCCCCACTTTTCTCCCTTTCCAGTTTTGCATCATTCAGTTTTACAGGCCTTAGAGAAAGACCTAGATAGATTTCCGATGTCTCTAGTGCTCAAAGCAATAAGTTCAAAATATTTCATGGTTATAACTGCACATAGGCAGCCAGATAGCAGCAATATTTCAATGGTGACCTGACAAAATCCTTCTGAAAGCATTGATTCTCCTTCAGCTACAGTGGATCTGTCAGAAAACATTGATTGGAGACTGAGGAAGCTGACTTTAAACTTTGTTTATTTCTTTCTGGACAAGTTTTGAGCCTACGCTTGGAAACCACCTTAACATTAAAAATAGATGTCCAGCCAAAAGAAATCTGCTTCCTTGCAGCTCACTCTTTACACTGTTAATCATGGATGGGCAGCTTCGGTCTTGACAGGACAGTGTTTTGAAGAGTTCAGCTTCATCCCTAATCAAACCTGAAAAATATAACCTAAAGCCCCAATCCCAGTGTAATTGTTTCTCAGTGGGGCATAATGGACTTTCACTATTTACAGGAGAGAGTTGGTGATTTTATTACTGTCTGGATCAACAATGTCTGTGTTTTTCTCTCAGCTCCCATGTTAAAATCCCAGACCGAATTTCTGTACCTATTGTTTTTTTGACTGGCACCAAGGTCATGTGGTGATTTTACTTCTCTGATTTTCTATGGAGATCACTTCAAAAGGCATTTTGTAAATCCTTTTTAACTACTGAAATTAACTGTAAGGGTGCATTTCACTGTAATTTTCTCTATAAAAGGAACAACTCCTACATTAGGATTTGACACTTTAGCCCTGACAGCAGTTATTTATCAAAGGGATGTCTGTAAAAGAAAAAAAAAATCAGGGCTCTACAGCAAATAAACAAAGATACATTTGTGGTGGATGTCTGAGTTTGTAATCCTATGAACCTAGAATGATCCCATGATGGTTCACATGCTCAGTCAGATACTAGTATTTATTTTGTTGGATCCTCAAATCAGGCTTATGAGATCCACTATCATACAAGGTTTAGCACTAACCCTCAAAACCAGAGGTCCCCAACCCCCAGATTGCAGCCCAGTAATGTGTCACGAAAGAATTGCAACCATGCTGCAAGAATGCAAAATTATTTTAAATGTAATCCCTCTTTATTTGGAGTTTCCTCTTTAAGAACCAATATCCATATCTGTGCATATCGCATAACGGACGCAAATTGACATGCTGAATTTTACATGATGGTATGTTTGGTTTTGATGACCCTAGGCAGCATTCCAATCCCACACTAAAATATATACTACATTTGAATTAACACATACTTTCTGACTGTGAAAAAGTATGTTCTGTATAGTATGAATGTGGATAGTATGGATAGAATTCTGACATAAAACATCCGTTCTGTTGTCAGTATCACATGACCTAGTTGTCTCAGTTGCGTCACCTCACTGCTATTCATAAATAGTCTCTTGTGGCCTCATGGGATAGTAAAGTGACCATTGGATGCACCCTTCATAATCTTGCCCTAGTATTGGGCCATCTAGGTACTTCTCGTCTATTTCTTATTGAAGACTAAGAATTCCAACATACTACTACTCACATACTGTTATAGTAGGAAAGTACTTTTGTTTATTCCATGATGGTAATAAATCTTCAAAACATCTGTAATTAAAGGACTATATCAGTTTGCGTTTGTTGCAAAAACTGTTTTTCACTCTTGTGTATGCTTCAGCAATCCCATGATTCCCCATGCATGCCTCTGGCTCTCTGTGAGAATGTATTAGAAACAATCATTCGTTTTTATGCCATTGAGCCAAAGTGCCAACATTAGCCTGCTAATGATGATCAGCAATTAACTTTGTTTTTGTTTGCAGGTGGGAAACTCATTGGGCAGTATGCAGGTTGGGCTGAAGGAGCATCTGGAGCGGTTGGATGAAATATTTTCTCCACGGGGAGACTACACTCAGACCCTGCGCTTCATGCAGCAGATGGCTGACAACATTATCCAGCAGCTGACAGCCATGCCAGACACAAGGAAAGTGCAAGTGGATTTGGCAGCTATCGCGGACAGAACTGCATTCATAGAGTACTTCAGGTGAGCTGCCTAGAGCTAGTGGAGTAAACATGGCTTATTTACTTCACTGTGTGCTCCTGCATGGTTTTTTAACAACATGTCTTGTGCCTCATCAGAGGTGAAAGACGAAAGGGTTCCTGGAGAACTGCTGGTGTAGATGTAGGTCAGAAATGTCTCAGTGTTTCAGGATCATCTTCTCCTCAGACGTGACTTTACTTTTCAAACTTTCACTCTCTCACTCATACATGTGACTCTTTTTTTTTCTAAGCTTATTCTGGCTCTATTCCTCAAACATGTAACTTTACTTTTCAAACTTTCACTCTCTCACTCATACATGTGAGTCTTTTTTTCTAAGCTTATTCTGGCTCTATTCCTCAAACATGTAACTTTATTTTTCAAACTTTTGGCCCTACTTAACGTGGCCCATGTTTTCATTCTTCTAATATATTGACCTCTTTTTTTTTTAAGTTCTTGCTCTACCCCTTTTCAAGATTTCTTGAACTTTCACAAACATGCCACCATATTTATTTTTAATTGTTTTCAAAATTATGCCCTGCCTCTCAAACATGTGGTACTGATTTGTACTCCTCAATAATCTATCAAGTCAAACATGTGACCCTGTTTTTCAAACATCTGGGCCTTCTCCTTAAATATTTAACTATTTTTTCAAACTTCTGGGCAACCTTCTCAAACATGTGACCCTGTTTTTCAAAGTTCTTGCTTTACGTACAAGTCAAATACAGGGGTTGGACAATGAAATTGAAACACTGGCCAATTTAGTGTGGTATGTTTATGGCTAAATTTGACCAGCCTGGTGGCCAATCTTCGTTGCTTCCACCAGTAAGAGCAGAGTGTGAAGGTTTGATTGGCAGAATAATACCACAGTTGTGCTTAAAATATTGCAATGCACATAACATCATGGGTGACATATCAGGAGACAAAGAGGACAAATTGTTGGTGCGTGCCTCACTAGCACATCTGTGACCAAGACAACACGTCTTTGTGATGTACCAAGAGCCACAGGATCTAGGGTAGTGTCAGCATAGCACCAAGAATGATGAACCACATCCAACAGGAGTAATGTGGACACAAGAGGAAGCTGTCTGAAGGAGATGTCCGGGTGCTAGCCTGGACTGTATCAAAAAAAACATAAAACCACAGCTACCCCGCTCACTGCAGAAATAAATGTGTACCTCAAATCTCCTGTTTTCACCAAAACTGTTCATCTGGAGCTCCACAGGGTCAATATACAAGGCTGGGCTGCTATAGCCAAACCTTTGCTCACTCTTGCTACGTTGGTTTCAATGGTACCAGCAGTGAAAATGTTGGGCTGTGGACAATGTGAAACATATATTGTTCATGTATTCACTGTCTTTACCACATCCGATAGAGTTACGATGTGGAGAAGCCCCAAAGAAGTGACCACCCAGACTGTTTCATGCCCAGAGTGAAGCATGGAGGTGTATCAGTGATGGTTTGGATTATTCCCTGAGCCCAGTATTTGTGGTAGATGGATCCATCACTGCCAAGCATTGCTGAGTCATTCTGGAGGACCATGTGCACCCAGTGGTTCAAACATTGTATGCTGAAGGTGGTGCTGTGTATTAGGACTTGTATCTGTCATTCCCAAGATGAGATGCTGTATTGGCTACAAAAGGAGGCCCTACAGCAGAGGTTCTCAAACTAGGTCCTAAAGGGCCGGTGTCCTGCATATTTTAGCTCCAACTTGCCTCAACACATCTGTGTCTGAAACTTTGCAGGACACCAGTCCTCCAGGACCATGCATTTCAGTTTCATTGTCCAACCCCATGAATGTGACCCTGCTTTTAAAGGGGTGGTCCAGTACGATATCATATTTTAAACTTTAGTTGGTGTGTAATACATAAACAACATCTCTGAATGTAATATGCTCAATGTTCAATGCAAAGGAAGACATTGACTTTTACAGAGTTAGCTTAGCAAAGCCTACAGCGAATGTGGGGACTACAAAAAAATTAATTCGGGCTAGTGAGATCACAAGGGCTTTCAGTTACATGCATTTACCACATGCAAACACCCTGCACAGTGAAGGGGCGTGGCCAGAGGCACTGTAATGTTATAGCAGAGAAAGCTAAAATGCCATCCAAACGTTGATATTTCCACATAGCTTGTTCTGTTTTTGTAATTGGGCTTTCAAAGGACACAACACAAAGACAGAAGTGCTTACAATTTAATTTTAATTATGTTCCTGGGAATTATAAAAAATATATAGCTAGCATTTAGCAAAGGACAGCTTTCAGAATCTCTCCCAGTTCAGTGCTGGATTCAGTTAAAACTCCTCTAACCGACCAAGCTGTGAATTGTGAGCCACAACCTGTAAGTATTTTTATTTGTTAAAATTGATCTATTACATGCACAGTTCCTAGCGTTAATAGTATGTAGTACATAATAGTACATAAACAATGATGTAAACAACAGGAAATGCTGTTTGGCACCGTTAACAATTTAGCTAAAATTCATATTTATCCGTCAAACTGCTGTAAACACCCACACTCTTCAGCAACGCATGCAGTCTCTATCTATGCAGACGCTTTCAGTGTCTCTCTATGCGGCTGCTTTCCGTGCGTTCTACATCTCAAATAGCCAACTTGCAAAAGATATGAGAACATTTTATATTACTTACACATGCTTATTCCGAATATATGTAAAAAAGACACTTGTCACTGTGTGCTCTTTATTTTTCTGTCTGATTCAGGCTGCTAACAGCTGCTCTGACTCACTGTTTACACAGCGCAAAAGCGTGGAGCCAATTCGCGAATCTCAGCACATTATGTTAGCTGACCAATCAGAGCCTCTTGAGGGTGGGCCTTTCAGAGGAACTAGGAAATATGACAATATGACGTATTCATGTTAGCTGGAGTGAAGTGAAGCATGAGCACACATTTTTCTAGCTTTAAAACCTGAAACTTCATCTAAACCCAAATTTTGCCACTACTCTTAATACAATATCATGCTTCTACTCTAAACTTGTAATCCTATATTAAGCCTGTTACTTTTTCCACCAAACTACCAGTCCTTAAACCTGTGACTCTATTTTTGATACTTCTGTCCTTCTGAAATGTGACCCTGTTTGAGGAGCAGGATAAGCTTTTGGTCCTACTCTAGAGACTTCCAGTGTAGATGTGGGTCAGCAATTTCTCTGAATGTTCCAGAAAACCCTGCTTCTCAAATTGACCTACCTTTTCTAACTTTTTACCCAACTTATCGCTCAGGTGAAACTGCTAGCCTTATCTCTCAAGCATGTGACTTTTTTTTTTTTTTTTAATCTAACTCCCTAAACAAACTCCATTTTAAGACCATGAGCCTTATACTGTATCTCAGTATGGTTGTTCAAAGATATTGCTCTGCTTCCCCCACCCTTCAACCCTTGCCAAAATCAAGATGTTTTGAATGGGCCACTGCCTTAAATGCATAGTTTACCCAAAAATGTTGTATTTTTTTCTAACAATGGATGTCAAATGTTTCCAGCATCATTCAATATAACTTCTTCAACAGAACAAAAAAATCTAATCTTAAACGGGTTTGACAGAAGTCAAGAGTGAGTAAATGATGACAGGATTTTCATTTTTTGGTGAACCATACCTTTAAACATGCCAACTCTAGCCTACACGTTTAAGATTACTGGCACAACTACTGGATCAAATGTGGACTTGGTTAGCCTTTTTGAGCAGTCTTGTTAAATTGATTTGCATGTCCTCCAAGGAGATTACATTTCCATTTGTAGACCTGTGTGTTATGAACTGGCAGTGCATATATTGACAAGTGGCTAGTGTTTCAAGCAGCTAAAGAACTGTGCTATTGAGCAGCCACAGTCAAGCCTCTTTTCCTCCATTACTTATAGGCAAATCTAATAGCACAACCTTTGGCCTCCTTCCCTTGATTCATTATACACCTTTGTCTCCATATATTTCTCCCTCTCTTTTTCTCTCAAGATGTATGACCATTTTAAGCCCTCATTGTGAAGGATTACTGATCGGATTGTGGTTTGCCAGGAATTCCACAGACCATGTACACACTGAATCAATGCAGCAGTGAAAACTGACGGATAGCTTCTGTTTTTACTGATTTTTGGTGAATTTGTTGATGCTAAGATTTGTTAGAAAACAGTGACCTACCAATTCAGTCATTTTATAAATATTCTATTAAAGTGTAATGAGTTCACCAGCTCAAAGCAGTAAAATTAACACATTCTCAGGGTGATCCTGTTTGGCAGATTGTCTGTTCTCACATACCAGGAGCTCATAAAATTCTTATGTCTATTTGGTCTGCTAAATTATTTACTGCGTGAATGGGAAATATATTACAGAAGGCGGAAGAGTCATTTGAGTGTCATAAACACCCACTTAAAAAGTCGTACTTAGAGACCTGCTGAAAGCATACTCCCACATACATACATCCCACGAGATAAGGTTTAAAGGTTTAAAGAGGGCACTGTTGAGTTAGAAAATTGTAATCAGATTTGTCCATAATTAAGAAAATTGCCTTTATAGTTGTGTAGATTAAGTTCTTAGCTAATAAAATTTTATTTTTGGTATTTTTATGGTAGAAACATTTACAAAATGTCTTTATGGAACATCATTTTTGCTTAATATTCAGATTTTTGTCATAACCGAAAAAAAATGTATATATATTTTGACCCATGCAGTCTATTGCTGGCTAGTCCTACCAATATACCCATGTAACTTAAGACTTGGTTTTGGGGTGCAGGGAGGCATATAACAGACAGTTTCATATCTTAGTCCTTAAGATAAGATATGACACGTTAAATTAGAATTGTTCACAAGTTCATATTACAGAAGCAAATGCTAATTTAATTTGGGATTCTTATCCTGTTTTAGAAAATTGTATCTTATGACTAGTTAGTTCATTTAAAATTTTTGTTTTCAAGTTCGGCAATCCACTCGCAGGTCTGTTGACGAACAACCAACTCTGGGCAAGCAGCTAATGAGTTGTGCCTATTTTATTTATTTATTTTGTTTAGGCTAAGGCATTGTTCACTTGCACTATAACCAGTAAT
Organism: Danio choprae; assembly: GCA_903798125.1. Classification (NCBI taxonomy): domain Eukaryota; kingdom Metazoa; phylum Chordata; class Actinopteri; order Cypriniformes; family Danionidae; genus Danio; species Danio choprae. Next base: position 347,388 of record CAIGQW010054088.1, on the reverse strand, counting down.
GCTCTTTGATGCTTTGTTGACCTCTGTATGGCTGGTTGCAGTTTCTGTGCTAACTGTAATATCATGTTGCAGCATTCTGTTTTGCTTATAATTCTGTGTTCACACCAGACGCAGCACTCACAAATAAATCACGCTTTTCGTGTGTAAATAGATACATGAACATTTTGAGTTTACTCGCTTCATTCGTGCGTCAAATTCGCATCATTCGTGCGTCAAATTCACTTCACAATAGGCATGGATTCGCGTCATGGGCAGGGCTTCTTTCTGTCAGTGACTCTAGCTAAATGGCTGAGATGGATTTTTTTGAGAGAATAGCTGTGTTTGTGCTTTAGGAAGGCTGAAAAACCGTATATATTCTTTCGGCGCCGTGTCTGAGTCCACTAGATCTTTTCAGAGGTGCACCCAGCTCTGTGAGTTCATCAACTTCTCCAGAAACTATACCTGGATGATGGAGGCTTTCAGCGGTGCTTCTGACTGAGCCAAGCTCAGTTGGATGAGCTGTTGTCCGTTGTCGGCAAGAGGTTTTCTCCTTGGGACACCAACAACAGGCACTACGTCATAATCACACCCCTACAAGACAAAGCTCCTGATTGGTTAATACGTTAAGCGCGTCAAATCCACAAAATGCTCAACTCGCGCCGCCTCATTCATGCAAATCACGCCACAGGATGTCTATCTGCGTCTTTGCATTGACTTAACAAGTAAATCAATCACGCTTGAAGCTTCATCCGCGTCTGGTGTTTCTTCATTGAAGTATAAGAGTCTTTCTACCATTAAACATCTTTTTCAATCATCATTAAATATAAAAATAACCTTTTTTTTTGGTGTTGGCTTACAAATAACTTTGAAGTTTCACTAACTGTTGGGTTGCCCTTAAGTTAAAACTATTAATTTTAAGGATTGTATTGGTTAGGTTAGAATTTTTCTGTAATACCATCTTTTTATTTGTGGTTAAGAAAAGATAACACAGTAAGAATATGCTGTTCTGTTTTTGTCCAAAATGTGGTTCTAACCATAGTTAGTAACACCATAGTTATCAAACAGATTGGATAATCTTACTGGAGAATCTCTTTCTTTGTTTCTTTCTTTGTTTCTTTCTTTCTTTGCTTTTTTCTTTCTTTCTTTCTTTCTTTCTTTCTTTCTTTCTTTCTTTCTTTCTTT
>CAIGQW010054088.1:331747-346217 GCA_903798125.1 Danio choprae | reverse complement strand
TTTCTTTCTTTCTTTCTTTCTTTCTTTCTTTCTTTCTTTCTTTCTTTGCTTCTTTCTTTCTTTGCTGCTTTGCTTCTTTCTTTCTTTCTTTCTTTGCTTCTTTCTTTCTTTCTTTGCTTCTTTCTTTTTTCTTTGTCTTATTTCTAAGACAAGTAAAACTTTGAATAAAAATGACAAAAAGTGATTTTGGTTGTCAAATTGTATCTGTTTCTATATCCTTGAACATGACAAAGAGAGTACAAAGAATAAAATATCTCTGCTCTCATCTCATCTGCTTGCTTTCAGATGGTTGACGTACCTGTTGCTGTTGATTTTGGACCTAGTCATCTGTCTTCTAGCATGTCTGGGATTGGCAAAGCAGTCTCGATGGCTGCTCGCAGTGTAAGTGCGCTTTAAATATCCTTGATTTAGACATCTTGCTTTGAGTATTCCCATTCAGAAGACAAGTATGACCCATTTTTGTAAACATAAGCCATTTGATGTCAGTGTGGGGATAGAATCCAATATATATTTGGATGTGTGCTTGATGATTCATGTGCATATTACCTTTATTTTATCTTGCATATACTCTTTTCTCTTTCTTAAAGGGACAGTTCACCCAAAAATTCTTCCATTTCAGTTACATTCTGATGTTGAACACAAAATGAGATATTTTGAAGACTGTTGGAAGCTTTTACGTCTGTGTTTAACAGAAAAAAATAAATTGGGACCACTTGAGGATGATTAAATAATATTTTTTGGTGAACTATCCCTTTAACTGGTTGTTTGGTATAACATTTTTTTTTAGTCAGTGCTAGCTTAAAACGGATACACTGTAAAATAATGCAGCTTCTGATATAAACAGACCTCAGCGGAGAGACTCTGAGTGCATTGAGTGTTGTGGTTTAGCCAGTCGCCAGCGAGCCTTGCATTTCCTCTAATCTCAAGCCTTTCTCTCTCCCCCCGTTTGCCTTATTGGAAGCTCTTTTAGATCCATCCCCACTTACCCCTCTAATGCTTATTGATCTCTCTGCCAGCGTGAGCATGTGCTCGCCCTTAACTAATTATTACGTGCTTCCAATCTGCTTTATTGGTGCTTTTAAGACCAGCCTCAGACGAGAGAGAGGCTGTTTTGAGGAAATCTCGCTCCATTTTCCAGGGTCACCAGGGAGCCATTTACCCCATTCATCTCTGTCTTCTTTTGACTTCTTATTTACTCACGTGGCCACTGACTGGCTCACGTGTTTGATCTCTGGTTTGCATCCTTATTCATTTGTTCTTTAAATTAGAGTTTTAAGTATGTTGTGTTGATTTGTGAGTGTTTCGGGAATTTTAAGACCATCTGTGACTGTTTAAAGGTGTCATAGAATGAAAATCTGAATACAATTAGGAATGGCTGAATAATAAGAGTTCAGTATATGGAAATGACTTACCATGAGTAACAAATACCATTGTTTCCTCGTTCCCATATAAATCTTGTAGGTGTAAAGTCCTGGTGAAAAACAGGCCAATTGGAACAGAACATCAATATTTACATTGCATACAGGATTATTAATATGCATGCCACATGCTACTTTTGATTGGTCACAATGTTTTGTGGTGAGATTACAACAATGACCATATTTTCCCTTATTTTTAAGATTATTTAAACTTTCAATTAAACATACTATGTATGTGGGACGCTTATTTTGAAAACCAGAGAGCCTGGAGGGGTAAATGAGCTGAAACAGGCAGCCATGCGTCTCTTCTGTTTAATGCGGGATATGCGTATTACAAATGTACAGGGTTTGTATAGATTTTTACTACTAAAATTTCATGACTTTTCCAAGACTTTCTAGTAATATTACTTATGTTCATGATGATCATCTAATGTTTCATGTAGTGTCTACGTATATGCACGTGTAACACTGTATGTGCAAATTTATTACAGGATATTGTAAAACATGCAACAATCTACTTAGTTTAAATTTGTTTTTATATCCGTGTAAAATTGATTTAGATAATACTTACACAGCACTACTAATGTGAGAGTATGTGGTTGGCCAATGACAGAAAATAAGTAAATACAACTAACCTATATTCAAGTATACAGATATTAGTTAAACCAATTTTTTATGACTTTACCAAAACTGAAAAACATGTCAAAATTCCATGGCTTTTCAGGTTTTTCATGACCCTACAAACCCTGAATGCATTATCTCTCATCAGTTTAACTTGTATGTTGTACAATTTACCGAGTATGTTTGTAATGAGGCAACAATCACATGTAGACTGTGGAGTATTAGTGTTTAATGCACGTTTATGCATCGTGTCATATCACGCAGCTCTTACTACACTTTTATTAAAAGAACGCCATTAAACTTCTTTAAACTCATCTATTCAGGCAGTGGTTGATATCAATTCTTGTCTGTTTTCATACACTTTAAACTTGCAAAATACAACTCTATATACATCTCCATCAGTCCCTTGTGTTGGGTATAATTATAATTTTGTTTATATTTTATTCATAGCACATAAGTTAGGAGCAGTAATTGTGGAACAGTATTAGTTGCCTACAGATAGCTCACTCAAGCTCATTAATATTCATGACCATTCCAAATTTGGTGAAAACTCACATGCTTTTCATTCAAGGGGTAATTCCTGTGGTTATAAATGAACATATAAAACAATTTCTGGAGTATTTTTTTAACTTCCCTAAGCCACATACCTACATTCTATGTAGATATTAGAGAACAAGTTATCATATTAAATCAATGCACTCTGACACCTTTAAGTAACATCGGATTTGCTTAATAAGAGGAGGTTTAGTTGATACTTGATACACAGAAAAACATTTTTTAATTGTGATTATTATTAGATGTGTTCCTTGAGCTGTAAGTCAGCATATTATAATAATTTCTGACACTGAAAACTGTAGTAATAATACAAAAAACACAGGTGTGTTATACATATATGTGTGCGTGTACGTGTGCGTGTGTATTATACACTTTTGACTTCATGTCTCACTGTTATTGCTGCTCTTTTTCTCTTTTTTCCTTCTTATTTTAGAATTATGGTATGTGGCATGTTGACCCTGATCATGAGTTGGGCATCATTAGGAGCAGGCACTGCAACAGCTGTGGTAAGTTACCATGCTTTCACGTGTCTTCTCACTTTAAATCGCCTATGGCCAGTCACTTCATTCACCAACACTCTCACTTGTTTTAGCCATAAAGAAAATGAGAATATTTTTGAGTCAGCCTATACGGAGCGTGAGTTGTGTGAAACTTTTAGAAGATTATCAGCGTTTAGCAACCGCATTTGTTCGTCTCGTGGTTCATGCCAGTTTGCAAAGCTGATTACAAAGCCCTGGTCATTTAAATTAGTCAGTCCGCTAGCTTACATGTAAACAGCCATAGTCTCTGTTTCACTAAATGGGCCAATCTGCTTTGTCTCATGTCTCATTATCTCTGCTTCTCTCAGGCTGCATGATGAAGATTACAAACTCAATTTATCATCTGCAAACGCATCATATTTAAACTTGACATTAAATACAGTGATAGGTTGGGCAGTACAATACAACACAGTACCTCATTCATGATCTCATTGGTGTAATGAAAGTGGATTTGTATTTGGTGTGACGCACTTACTGTACCTGACATCAAACATGCCGCTTTTCATTAGTAGTCTAATTAGTAGTCAGCTATGTTTTCTAAATAGATGTTTTTTTTTCTTTATTTTCAGTTTTAGGTGAACTATCCCTTTAATATGCAGTTAACATCATACAAACATCCACGTTTTCAGTTGTGGTGAAGAATTAGCAAGAGACAAGTCAGTACACTTAATTTCACACATCCGGTTCAAAATCTGTCACTAGGATGGTACCTTTTTAAATAGTAGACTTTTTTTACCCTACAGGTGGACATTAGTACCTTTAGGGTACACTTTTGTACCTTTGAGGTACTATGAGGTACACATTTGTACTTTTTAGGTATTTATATGTACCTTTAAGGACCTGTTAGGAACAAAAATATACCTTTTTGAAAAGGTATATTTTTAATTGGGTGGACCTTGGTGAAATAGGGTGGACCTCGGTGCCTACACACATATATACGTATATACAGATCAGCTTTTGTACATACCATTTAAAGAGGAGCGAAAGTAGACGTTTTGGGATTTAGGTGTGTGTTTAAACACAAATACACTTTATAATATGTAAACATGTCCATATTTTATTTTAAACACAAAATGAGCATAAATGAGCATAAACAGTTACTAAAGTAATCGAATGCTTTCATTAGCCTATAGATCTGTGCATTCTTAAAGTGACATGTCTGTTATCAAACAAAACAAAAGGAGAGATTCTGCTCTTCACTAAATAACTATAGTAACTTTAATCAATATTTAAATACAGCGAATAAAAAGTGAACGAAATTTTAAAGCTTGATTTAATTTCTGTATAGGCCATAGATTTTAATAGACTAAACCTTTTATTTTATTGTCAATATTTTCTAATGTTTGCTATGCATTCTATCATTTGAAGCTTATTGTTGTCCTGTATTTTTACACCCCAATGTTGGCAGGTATGTTAATAACTGCAAATAATTAACATATGTCTTGCTAATATTTTCAAATTTCTTGCAAGTTAACGTGTAAGATACAAACGATTGGCAAATCATTAGCTACTATGAAAACCGACCAAATAAGGGTTTTTATTTAATACTGAAATCAACGTGATATTATCATACCTCTCTCACTAATCATTTTATTAGGCCTACTTATAATCTCCTTTCTTGACCAGTAAATAAGAATAGTCATTTGAATGGTTTTGTTTTCAGAGCTGCTGCCTCAGTCAATTCTAGGAATAAAGAAGAAAAAAAGCGCTCGTATGAGCAAAGTGCAGAGCAACAGTTGGACATTTCCATTTTCGTCCAGTGGAGGGGGAATTTAAATTTTATTGATAAACAATGACTGACGGATGCTGTTAATTATCAATATTTATCCCTACATTAATGACATGCTTTCTATTTAGGATTTTCCATAGTAAAAACATTTTAGGCTGGGTGGGCCAGCCTTCAGTTTGAGTGGGCCCCAGTGACAAATTTTGTATCTTTATTTCTGAGAGTGTAGTGGCAAGTTTACCCTCCTGCCAGGGGTTAACGCATGCTATGTTAACAAAGCCACGCGTCTATTAACAATGTGTCTTAAGAACGTGCATTTTGCAGCCATCTGAAGTACTGTATGTGATTTTAGTTAATAATCCTCTACTTAATATAATTAAAATTAGAATAAATCCTTTAATTTATTATTCACCTGGTGGCATATGGGTTAGTCTTACAAAGGTGTGTTTTTAGACAATTAAAAAAAACTACTCACTACCCAACACCATTAGGGCCAGGACACACCAAATCAACACCAAACAATTAGGACTACTCAGACTGTGTTAGTCTGACAGAAGAGGGTCATATAGTGTACACCAGAGGATGGTTTAAGTGTGAGTCGATTATAGGGTTGTTCAAATTTTTAGGTGAACTATTCCTTTAAATCATCTTTTATCTTCATTTCTGATGCTCTGTTTGAACTTCATCAGATTTTCTTAACCACATCTACGTGCCTGGATGCACCGAGTTCCTGCCATGTGATTGACTTATCTGATATTTGCATATGTGTTAGTACATTATAAATGAATTGGCTTATTTCCTTATTTTAGCTTCAGCCTTCGGGGTCTTATGAGGTAGACCTGAGCAGCACAGTGAACATGTCAGTGATTAGAGTAACAGTCGATGCTTCAGTCGGGATATCTGCGGGGAGCTGGACTTAAGCAGGACTCAATGAGGGGTCAGAGCAGAGGTCAGACCTGTGGTAAAGTGGATTAGTACCGCAGTGCTTGACTACATCGATTCTTTCCTGTTAGTGACGGCGGGAGAGAGACTGGGAGAGGAGGATTTTGTGACTTGCATATATGCAATCATCTATTTTTAATGTTATATTTTTGAGGAGTTCAGTGGAGGAGTTTAATTTTCTGTTTTGTAATAGATTTCCTAATTTCTTAATTGTGTTGCATCATTCTTCAATTGATTGTAAAGTGACCACACTACTGCCACACATTTGAAGTCAAAATTATTAGCCCTCCTGTAATTTATATATATATATATATATATATATATATATATATATATATATATATAAAATATATTTTTTCAACACTTAAAAAAAAAGATATATAATAGACTATAACTGATATATAATAACAATTTTATTTTGTCTCTGACATGATGACAGTACATAATATTTACTGGTTATTTTGCAAGATATTAGTATTCATCTTAAACTGCCATTTAAAGGCTTAACTAGAGGTTAGGCTAAAAAACTAGTTAGGTTAAGGCAAGTCAATGGTTAAATTTTTTTTTGTTTTTTAGCCAATCGAAATGGATAATAATTAAAAAATAAAAATAATAATTAAATTGCTTTTTATTAGCCAAACTAGAGGGGAAAAATGTTAGAAATATTTTTGGCAAATTTCATGTTCTTTTTTATGTTGGTCATGGGAAAAAAATGGTCTTACCTAATCTTAGTCCTCACCAAAATTAAGCAATGATTGATTTTAGCGGTGCATACTAACAATGGTCCCATTGCCAGCCCTAAGACTAATGTTAAATTACAGTCTGGGTGGTTGGTTTCTTCTTGCATTAAATTCATCACAGCTTTGTCTTAACGAGAGCATATCTGTGTAAAAAAAATATTTAGTTGGAAAACATATTTACAACACTTTTCCTCAAAGTTGTTACGATTTCTTTAAGCTTTCTTTACCCCTGCTTCTCAGGTAACAGGGTCATGTTGTGTGTTCTTACCTGACTCCTACTACTTTAAGCCTGGCCGTCCACAGATCTTCACAATAGGATTAGCCCCTTTGTGATCAGCTCGTACGGACCTGACATTCAGCAGAGGTCTTAGAAACCCTGTCATTCTTTAAAGTCCACGTAAAAAAAAATTTGCAATGTTTATTTTCCTAGCGCATGTTGTTATTCTATAGGTGAACAATTAAGCTGGTGAACAAAAAAATTTTTGATTTGGTAATTTTCAATTAAATTCTGACTGTTTGCTTCTGTGTTTGGAATGGCGGTCTATCTCTGTTGACATCATTTTGACACAATATTTTTACCACCCCCCTTACCTTTAGTTTGCTATGAGGGAATGATGTGCAAAAAAAAAAAAAAGCCCCACCTCCTACTTAATATTCAATTTCATTTGGAAGTACATTAAAATACCAAAATTAAAAGTGTCTGAAATTTCCAATTCACACAGACTTGAAATGCAAACATCTCAAACCTAAATTGCATGAACTCTGCAGACACATCCAAAAAATCAGATATGGCCTGTCTGTGTCAGATTTGTAATTATGAGTGTTGTTTGTCTGTCATCATAGGGAACGAGTGACTTTTGTGTTTCTCCTGACAAGTACATTGTCAATCAAACCAAAGACGCCTTGAGTGCAGGTAAATAATACTTTATTTTGGATGTACCTCATATGTTTAGCATATTCTACTGTTTGTATGTCATTTAATTTACTAATTTACTATATTGGTCAACTTTTAGTAATTATATTATTGGATAATGTTTACACTAGGGCTAGGTGATTAATCAAAAATTATTTTCATGCGTATTTTGTCAGTAAAGCCGGTTCTAAACCTCCAGCATGTGCTTTCAGATGGAAGAGGAATTACTACACAGTGTAGCAGTAGTAATATGCAAAAAATGTATTAACAAAAAATGTTTAATAAGAGGATAACGAGATGGAGATTATTATGAAATAATGAAATAATTGTAATGTAATCACATTTGCGATTTTATTTTAAGAAATTACTCAGCCATACTTCACTTAATAATTATAAGCAACAATGTGGGGCAACATTTCTAAAAACATTTCTAACCAAAAAATTACCATTTAAATAATGCCATATTCCAAAAGAAAAATCTTTACAAGAGAAAACTTAGTTAGAATTTTTATTGTTGTTGTTGTTGTTGTTAAAATGTGGTTATTTCTAAGGTGCTTGGCATTTCCAGAACACACTCTTAAGTGCTTAGCCAATCACAGAACACTGCGGCAGCTAACCTATCAGAGCACATGTCTTCTTATTTCTATAGGAGGGGCTTCCCTGAAGAAGGTGCTGCAATAATTTAAAACAGTATTACCATGGACTATAAAACCAGTCATAAGTCTGTTTTTAATTGAGCCTTGTACATCACCTAAAATCTGGGGAGAATCCATTGATGTATACTTTTATATGATTGGATCATATTTGGGCGAGATATAACTATATAGTTTTCATATTTTGTGTTTCATGTTTTTATTTAAAAAAACAATTCTTGTTTATTTATGCTTCTGAATTGCATTATGGGACCTTGATCTTTCTTCCAACCACTTTTAACCTTGTGAAAAAAATTTCTGGGTTGGTGTTGTATATTACGCTACCTTGTAATAAACTGCCAGTACATTTTTCTGTTATTTACAGACTTCTTTTTTTTCTATATGTTATTTCTTATACATTTTATTATTTCGAACTACTAAAAGGTCAATAAAAGTCACTTTGTTAAACTGTAGAAGTGAATTTTCAACATCAAAAGTCGATGGAGTAGAGATCAAGGTCCCAAAAGGCAATTCACAGCCGTAAACAGAAAACACTTGTGAATCACAAAATACGGAACCTGTAAATTAACACATTTTTACAGTGTATTTGAAAATCTGGAATCTGAGGATTTAAAAAATAAAAATGCTGAGAAAATGGCTTTGAAAGTTGTCTAAATGAAGTGCTTAGCATTGCATATTACTAATCAAATGTGAGATTTAACATATTTACCATAAGAAATGTACAAATTGTCTTCATGGGACATGATCTTTACTTAATACTTTAATGATTTTTGGCTTGAAAGGAAAATACATACTCCAAAAATATACCTGTGAAACATAAGACTGGTTTTGTGGTCCAGGGTCATGTATGTGAAAAAGAATGCATTTTTGGAACTATCGGCCATGACAACCTGTTCTTGTACACCCCAGAAACAAAACAAAAGCCCATAATAGGACCCTTATGATAAATTTGCAGATGTCTTGCTCAAGAAAACCTCTTTAAATCTGTCAAAAACAACACAATAAGGCCATAATAGGACCTCTATAATAAATTTGCAGATGCCTTTCTTAAGAAGACTTCTGTAAATCTGGCACCTAAATGTTTGTTTTTGTTTCCCCTACAGATATAGTGCACTATTACCTGTACTGCAGCCAGAGTCTTCCCAATCCTTTCCAGCAGGTAAACCATTCCCCGGCACGCCACAATGTTCAATTCCTCCCTGAACTCCTGACACAAGCAATTAACTGCTCTCACAGATCCATTTGACTCCTAATTGAGGCGAATACCCATGTTAAAGCCATTATAATTCTTCTGTGAAAAAAAAAAAGGAATCTGCATGGCTAATTAAATTAGGAGTCGGCGATATGAAAATAAACTTTGATCAAAGGGGGTCTCTTTTGTCTGTAGTTTTGGGATAATTAGATTTGTCTGGCTGTCTCGCGTTGCCTGCGGGAATCCTGTGAAAGCTTTTCCACTGATTTAGACATTATTCCGCGCTGGTTAAGCCACGGTTTTTGGACGATCTATTAAAGTTAATGTTCTATGGGGAAAGTGATGAAGCAGATGTACGAGACAGATGTTGCCATTAAGCGAGTTTAAAGCCTTAATAGCTGTTAATCCAGATGTAAATACATATCCTCATCAGGGATTAATGACAACCTATGACATGCCAGTGTGGAAATCCTTCAGACCACGTGATTTTTCTATGCTGATTTTTTTTGTGCCCTGCAGTCTCTGACCATCTTCCAGAGGTCTCTGACCACCATGCAGATACAGGTCCAAGGTTTGCTGCAGTTTTCTGTGGCTGTGTTTCCCACCGCAGAGGTGAGAGTGCTGTTAAAGGTATACGCATCAAAGAGTTCTGGTTCTGTGCATCCCAACGTTCATTTCCCAATGTTAATCATTTCAGAAAGACCTTCTAGGAATACAGCGTCTCTTAAACTCATCAGAGTTCAATTTGCACCAGCTCACCGCCTTGCTGGACTGCAGAAGTCTGCATAAAGTAAGCCACCCCTTTGCTTTAACACTTATACTACAGTCCTATTTGATGATTTGATGATGACACCCAAATCCTATTTTATGAAGTTCTAATGTTAATTAAAATATACCTACTATACAAATATTCATAATAATGAAGTATCAGCTATTATAGTTGCATTAATTAAATGGGCCACATAATAAAAATCTGGATATACCTAGACATAGCTGGATAATAAGGGTTCAGTACATGGACATGACATACAGTTATTAAACAACATTGTTTCCTCGTTCTCATGTAAAACTCATGTAAAACAGGCCAATCAGAACTGGCAATTTGCTGACGAGGATCAGTAATAAGCATGCTCCAGGTGGCATCTGATTGGCTGCAATGTTTTCTAGTGAGATTACAACCGTTATACTTTTCCCCTTATTTTTAAATGAATATTAAACTTACTATGTATGTGGGACTCTTATTTTGAAAACAGCACAGGCTTTAATAAAGAGTGAAGGCATGTTCAGAATGCAGGATAAACGTATTATTATTATTTTCGATACCACATAAGTTATATGGTCAGTTTAAATGTGTCTTTTGTTATTTTAACTTTATATTGTGAAATTTGCTGCACATGTTTGTAATGAGGCAACAAATCCTGTAAACTGCCCAAATATGTGTTTAATGCACATTTATGCATTGTGTCATGTCATTCAGCTCTTACTGTAATTTCTCTTGAGTGAAAGGACAACAACAAACTTTAGAAAACTCTTGTTTATGCAGAGGTTGATATTAATTTCTCTGTTATCAGATATATTAAACCCATAAAATACAACTATAAATACATCTGTTTTAGCCCCTTTTTGTCAAGTATAATTATAATTTAGTCTAGAGTGTGTCTAAAATCAAATTTGTCAACAATTGTATACAATATTCAGATTTCCGTACTGAAAATGTTAGCAAATTAGCTAAGTTTAGAATTCACTTTCTGTATATTACTATTCTAGTCATTTTGTAACACACACACATACTCAAAGCAATGCTTTTCTTAGGGTGTGTTTACATTTGTAGTTTGGTTCCAGACCAAAATCCAGACCAAAAAAAAGAGGTTTATACATTTGGTATTGGTTTACTTATTGTGTTCTTATTTTCATTTCTAAAACAAAAAAAAAAAAAAAAATAAATAAATAAATAAAAAAAAAATATATATATATATATATATAAATAAACACGTTTATAGTGTATATTTTGCAATGGAGGTTACTGAACGTTATATATAAGCTGAACATCAACCTATAAGCTGAACATCATTTATAAAATGTTCCTCCATCACACACACACAAACACATGTGTTGCTTCTGTTCAGATGCGCTTCTGACAGCAGTTTTGATCAGTAATGGTCAACATTGCAATTGTAGAGATTTGAAAATTCTGTCTGTTTTATGATCACATCTTGTGACATAATTTCCTATTTTTTGTATGTTTAGTTGTCTTTGGTCATTCAATTAATTTTTCAAACTATACCAATGTTTGTTTGAAAGTGGAATGTGACTCATTTTTCCAGTGGTTTTACTCAGCTTTTTTGATGCGAGCAACAGAATTCACTTTGTAAAGTGTCAACACACCCTTAATTGTTTTTGACCTTATATATTCCCCTGTGGTGTCTTATCATGGGCTGTTGTTGTGGACGTACAGGACTATCTGGAGGCTCTGCTGGGTGTTTGCTATGATGGTGTGGAGGGTCTCCTGTATCTGTGCCTATTCTCTTTGCTGGCGGCCTGTGCCTTCTGTGTCCTGCTGTGTGCCGTCCCGCGCGCATGGATGCTCATCGCCATCAGGTACCGAACCACGCAAAAAGAAGTATATTAATTCCCAAGTTCAGTTCAATATTTACAGCTGAAGCAAACATTATTATCTTAGCTATGGAATACAGAAAGTCTGAGAAAGTTTCTTTTAATTAAAGATCCAAAGTATTCAAGCAATGGTTTTACTTAGAAATGATTATCTGGAACTAGTAAAGATTTATCACAAACTTTTGGAATTGGAGGATCTTGGTTTTAATATCTGGCTTTAAAGGTAATGAGGAATAAGTCTCTATTGCAAAAGAAGCAGTATTGACAAACCCCCAAATGTGTCCAGTACCTGTATTTCCTTTACACCTAAAACCAACAATTTGTTTATGCGTTAATACCAAATGGCAAAGAGAATAGTATCTATGTACAGGGAACAAACTGGGGGAGTTCATTTTGCTCCTTAACACCTTTGAGCTACCATTGGTCCGTAATGATTACCCAATTGCTGGGTGTGTCCTGGAACTCCGCCTTCTTTGACGTACTTCGTATCCACCCAGTTAAAAGAGTCATACATGAGAAAAACATCCAGCACAGCAACACTGGGTTAGCAACATGAATAAGCTGAAGGGTTGAGTAACAGAGCTGTATCCGCACCTGTATTCTCTTGATTAGATATTTTAAAAGGTCATGAAACCCTAAAATGCATTTTTGATGTTGACACATATATGTGTGGCATGTTGCTAAAACACTGTTAGGACACATATATTTCACTATCCAGTAAAAATTGATTATTTTTGCATTGTTTAGAGCAAATTCGTTCTTAAATTTGATTCCCCAGTACACGTCATGAGGTTTTCAGTATTTCTGCGCATTATTCATAAGAAAGAGACGCATCAATCCAATTACCGTGCACTATTATGAATGAGATGTAATATTATTTTTATGCATGAGAAAGTTTCTTCTTACCGGTTATAGTGTCATTGTTCAAAGACATGGGTTGTCAGTGCTTCGTTTCTAAGGCCCAATCCCAATTCTATTTTTCTACCTCTTCCCCTTAAAACAGAGTGTGAAGGGGAAGGGGTAAAATTTACCCCTAAGAAAAGGGACACTACCACAGCACCTGCACACGGCATCATGTCATCGGGATTCCTTAATACATTTGAGATTGATGATCGTGACTGCTGTATATATTTTTCTTCAGGAAATCACTGAAGGCAACGATATCATGTTATTATAACGATAAAATGTGGCACTGTTCTGTACTTTACACTGTGGCCATATTCATCTATGTATACACACAAAAACAACATTAACATTATACCAGACACTGTAAAAAGGTCATTCCCGTTCACTAGACATTTTTGACACGGTATTCATGGGTGTCATCGAGTGTCAGATGTGGAAGTATGTTGTGGGACTACTATACAGGAGTTATTATTATGGATTATAGATAGCAAAATTTTGCTTTTTTTTAATTGTTTTTTTTTTTATAGCATGGTCGGTAAAACACAAACGCCATTATGAATGTATTAAAACATGCTTGTTTGTTGTAAAAATTTGTAGTAATGACAATAAAATCTCCTGCATCTCGTGAATTCCGTGTGCAGCCATGCTGCTGTTGTAGATGGTGTATTCTGGGAAATTTTCGTACCCCCTGGTTTCGAGTGTGGACCTGAAAAATCAACCGGTCTGATTTTTACCCTCTGTACAATTCGTCACTCCTGGATGACACACACAAAGAAGTTTTTAATACTTGGAGAAGATCCTCCACTATACTCTATATGTAAAAGCATTTAACTCTGAGTCATATTTTATTATATTGTGTTGGCTTTAATTCTGTTAAATTATTATTATTTTTTTTAAGTTTAACATAATCTATATATCCAGTATACATATTCTCACCATGGAAATAGCCATAGAAGTTGGCATGGTGTTAAACACAAATAAACTGACAAACCGTCATGTAATGTTCATACAGTTCCTCCTCAATTGTATGTCGCTTTGGACAAAAGCGTCTGCTAAACGACTAAATGTAAATGTAATGTAAATGTAATGTCCTGCCTCCTGCTGTGTCATTGTGGTGCCCATGGAGCGGCATTGCTGATGTTGGTTTTTTTAGGGACAGGGATTATGATGATATTGATGAAGAGGACCCATTTAACCCCACAAGGCGCTTCAATGCATACAACCCCAGCCGAGCTCAAGTCCACAGTTTCTGCAGCTACAGCAGCAGTATGGGCAGCCAGACCAGTCTACAGCCTCCACCGCAGGCCACATCCAGCACACCCGAGTACATGTGAGTGTGTGTGTGTAAAAGAGAAATAGAGAGATGTTGTTTTCTCCACTGCTGACCCACTTATCTTTCCTCCCCTCCTGCAGGAATCAGTCTATGCTGTTTGAAAGAAATCCTCGCTATGAGAACGTCCCATTGATTGGGAGCGGTTCACCACCACCATCGGTATTTTGATTTAAATTTTACATTTAATGCCTCAATTTTGTTCAATTTATATATTATTTCTTTTGTTTGTTTTTAAGAAATGATGATAATTCATTACTCACGTCATTCTAAACTAGATACTATATATATATATATATATATATATATATATATATATATA
>CAIGQW010054088.1:256376-299698 GCA_903798125.1 Danio choprae | reverse complement strand
CCAACAACTACAGGGTCATAAATTATAGACGTACATTCTAGACATAAAAGCAATAAATCATTTTGACACACAGTATATGATACAACTACTTGTGACTTGCTCCAACTGATGCCACTTCTTCTGGTGGAAAACTGAAAGGCATTGAGGCATGCCGTTTTTTTTCTCTCTCTTGCTGGTTCGAGTCCCGACTGGGTCACTTGGCATTTCTGTGTGGAGTTTGCATGTTCTCCCCGTGTTCGCGTGTGTTTCCTTTGGGTGCTCCGGTTTCCCCCACAGTCCAGAGAAATAAGGTACAGCTGAATTGGAGAAACTAAATTGGCCGTAGTGAATGAGTGTGTATGAATGTTTCCCAGTACTGGGTTGAAGCTGGAAGGGCATCCGCTGTGTAAAACATATGCTGGATAAGTTGGCGATTCATTCTGCTGTGGCGACCCCTGATGAATATAGGGACTAAGCCGAAGGAAAATTAATGAATGTTTAGATATTTAAAAAAATAAATAAGCAAATAAAATAACATTCTATTTTACACTTTCATGTGACAGCTGGTTTGAGGCAAGTGACCTGGAAACATTTAATTCTGTTATTAAATGTTGATTGAACTATTGTATAACATTTTATACCACTAACAGAGTTGACAGTAACATATTTGACATTTTCCATATTTGGGTTTTAGCTCAAGACACATTTAAGGTTTTGGATTATTTTACATTAATAATAGATGTGGTTTACTGTAAATTATTGTGTGTCTGTTTCATTAAGATAAACGAATGGAAAATGCTTTGTATGCAATTCTGGAATAAGTCCTATACAGTGCATGGTCTGAGAGTCCTTCAGATGCCTTTAGGCAAATTCCAGGCGGGGAGTGACCTCCGTTTGGCCACTACCATACAGACCTGATTGGTGGATTGCTGCACAGATGGTTGTTCTTCTGTAAGGTTCTCGTCACTCCAAAGAAGAATGCTGGAGCTCAGACAGAGTGACCATCGGGTTATTGATCACCTCCCAGACTAAGGCTCCCCCGATCTCTCACGATCATTCGCCTTAGATGGCCGGCCAGCTCTAGGAAGAGTCCTGGTGGTTAAACATCTTCCACTTATGGTAACCTTTCCCAGCCAATCCTGTCTCGGAGGTCTACAGACAATTCCTTTGTCTTCATGCTTGGTTTGTGCTTTGACATGCACTGTCGACCCTGGGACCTTATATAGACAGGTGTATACCTTTTCAAATCATGTCCAATCAACTGAATTTACCACAGGTGAACTCCAATTAAGCTGCTGAAACATCTCAAGAATGATCAGTGGAAACAGAATGTACCTGAGCTCAATTTAGAGCTTCACGGCAAAGGCTGTGAATACTTATGCACATGTGATTTTTCAGGTTTTTTATTTTTAATAAATTTGCAACAATTAAAAAAAAATATTTTTTCACATTGTCATTATGGGGTGTTGTGTGTAGAATTTTAAGGAAATAAATGAATTTAATCCATTTTGGAATAAGGCTGTAACATAAACAAATGTGGAAAAAGTGAAGCGCTATGAATACTTGCACTGTAGTAAGTAACTAACGGCCTTTGGTTTTTGTAACCAATTTCATTTAATTTTTTTCTATTTTAATGTTCACTTAATTAAATGTCCTGTGTTCTTGTGTTGATAAGTAGGAATGTATATACACTCAAAAAATGACTTTTGCTGTTTGTTCAAACTATGTATTTAAAATGAACTGAAACAACCCAATTCTGAAGTTTGTTGGGGACAGCTTAATTGTTTTATGTTAAATCCACTTAAATTTGTAAAAAAAAAAAAAAGATTAACTTAATCAGGTTGTGTTGGGACAGCATGAAGGAATTGTGCGGAATTGTTTACAGTGTACTGTATGTATGAATGTATATATGTACCCTGAGCTTCTGAAAAACCACAAAAAAGTTCCTTGCATGATTGTGCACACTTGGGAAATAAAGCTCATTCTGATTAGAGCATTATATTAGGCGACAGCATTAAGGTTAGAATTCAGGTTTAGCATAACAGTATGCCAGAGAACATGGAAATGATTGGGGAGAGCAAGGTCGAAAGTAATGTGGAACGAAAGTAACAATTCGATTTTCTCGAAGCCCTGACAACATTTGCTTTCCAGACTATAACAGCACAGCATGCAACCCTCGATGGAGCATGTGATTTTAGGACCATGTCCCAGAGTTAGCTCCAAATGAATTAGTGGTTCTGTTTTTGTGTTTTTCTCTCGAGTTGTGTTTCTCTTTTCATGTGTCACACCAATGATCAATCTACAGGCTATTTAGTGCCATAACACATCCTTAAGTTTGCAATCTCTGGGTTTTTCAGTTTAAATGTAAATCAGACTTAAATAAAAAGAGTTCCTGTGGGGACGAAAGTAACACTGTTATTTATGTCCCACTGCTAATATTTATAGCTTCCACATCAGAGTTTGCAGTGTTTGGAGTCAGATATTTTATAAAATAAATGCATATTGCCAATAATAATAAAAAATTGTAGAACATTTTAACATTTTGCATTGTTGGATTACTTTTGAAACATTTGATGGACGTGAAATTTACAATTTGCAAAAATAAAGGACAAAATAGGTTTGCAGTTAACATTAGCAAGGTAATAGTCAGGTATATTTAAAATAAACAAGAATCTAGCAAATATTTTTGTGTTACTTTAATCTCTGCTGACGGGGTCAAAAGTAACAATGTGCAACTTTTGTTTAAAGTGAAACTAAATTGGAATTGTTCTACATTGATACAAAATAACAGCTGGTTTTGATAGAGCACTCTTGTGAGTTAGTAACCACAGCAAACGATATATATTTCTGATAGAAATATCTTTTAAAATTAGTTTTTTTTATGAAAAATAGTAATTTCGTCCTCGCTCTACCATATTAATCAACAACCTTAATAATACTGTACTCTAATGACTTCTGGTAGACATGTAGTTAAATTTAAACATAATTTAGTCAAAATAATGTAGTAACTAGGGATTCATCAAAATGCCCAAATTCAAAACAGCCTAGCTGATATTATTTACCAAACGTCTATCTATTTTACTATTCTGTCTTCTCTATTTCCTTACATTCATTTAAACACTTTACTCTTTTAAATAACAAGACCATTACGACACCCAAAAGACCAACAACAACCAAACATAGTGAAAAGTTAAAAACCCTCTGGAGAGTAATTATTTCTGAGTATAAGTAGCCTGCTATTCCAAACACTTGTAGGCTGTAGGACCAATATAGATTATGTGGATGTTTATTTGTTTTAATTATAATTCTTTTTCGCGTAGAAACGAGCGTTTGGTGTATTTCTTTACACCTAGGTCTCTGTATTCGGTGTTGATTTTGTGTTTGTGCCGGCTAGAAATGTGTGTTGGCGTATTTTGACCGGCAGGGGGCTCTTTTTATCAATAGTTGGGAGGAACTAAATCTGTGCTGACAGGTGCAAACTGACAATCCTCTTACGATGGCTCAGTATGTTTAATGTAACCCTTCTGATCATGTATGGAAGCATTTATATCCAGATTTGAATTTCTGCCATCTTTGGTATATTCATTCATTCATTCATTCATTCATTCATTCATTTTCCTTCGCCTTAGTCCCTTTATTTATCAGTGGTCGCCACAGCAGAATGAACCGCCAACTTATCCAGCATATGTTTTACACAGCGGGAAACATCCACAAACACTCATTCACATACATACACTACAGCCAATTTAGTTTATTCAATTCACCTATAGTCCATGTCTTTAGACTGTGGGGGAAACTGGAGCACCCAGAGGAAACCCACACCAACACAGGGAGAACATGCAAACTCCACACAGAAATGCCAACTGACCTAGCCGGGAATCGAATCTGTGATCTTCTTGCTGTGAGGCGACAGTGCTAACCACTGATCCACCGTGTCGCCCTCTTTGGTTTATGTCTACTGTAATTTTATTTCTCTTAGTCCGATAAAATGGATTTAAGTGTGTGTGTTTGTGTGTGTGTGTGTGTGAAAGAAAACTTAGTTTTGATCAGTTTAAAATTTGCTATTTAAAAAAACAAATGCAATTATTATTGTTTTTATAACTAAAGTAGTTAAGATATCTTGAGTATATAATATAATCTTAAGTAATTAGTTTAGTTACATATATCTCACCCCAAAATGAAAGTTCTGTCATTATTTACACACCTTTCACTTGTTTCAAACTTGTTTGGGTTTCAGAAAAGAAGATATACTGAAGAATGCTAAACAATAATAATAATACAAATTTAATCCATAGTAATATTTTGTTCCTATATAGATGTTAATGGCTGTTTTCCCCAACGTTCTTCAGAATATCTTGTTTTGTGTTAAACAGAAAAATAAAATCATACAAGTGTAGAAAATGGTGAGGAAATGTTTATTTTTGGTGTGAATAAGTGCACTGAAAAAATGATTCATTGGATTTACTACATTTTTTTAAGGTAACTGGTTGCAAACATTATGGGCTGGATTTAAACAAACATAATATTTAGTAATGTTCAACTCAATTAGTTTGTTTAAATCCACAACATATAAATTGTTTGCACATTAAAAATGTGTGTGTGCGTGTGCGTGTGTATTTCCTCTAAAACACGTTCTTCCGACCCTAATTAAACACACCTGATCGAACTAATTGAGTGCTTTAGGTTTGTTTGATACCTCCAGATGGGTGTGCTGAAGCAGGGCTGGAACTAAACTCTGCAGGACTCCGGCCCTCCAGGAATTGACTTTGCCTCATAAAAGAGGCAGTTTCTCTGTTCATATCTTGACCTGACACACAATACAAAGAAAACCAAAAGTGTACAAAAGAGAAAAAAAAATGAAGGCAAAACTCGCATCCAGAAGGGGGCGGGTGCAGGTGCAGTGTATAGCCACGCCTCCGGGGTGAGTTTTAGAACACGGGGCGGTACTATCTCGATAAGCCCCGCTCCCACCCTGCTGCCTGCGCTCGGTACTGTTGAGCTGAGCTCAGACTCCCGTGGATCTGCGCTTCTGTCCGCAGCTGAGCTTCATCACACAAACACACTGTTCGGATAACACACCACGAGCTGCAAAACACCGTTTATGGTTTTACCTGAAGATTTCACAATGTCTCGCACCGACGAGGTCCATCGCATTACGGAAAATGTCTATAAGGTAAAGTGCATTGATCAACTGATGAAACAACTTATTGATTGCACAGGTGTTGAGATACTAATACTTGTGTATCGGAGGCGCACGCTTTAACTGTGACTTCTCGCTGCTTTTCGCAGTACTGCTTTAGATGATTGTCTTCGGTAGAGTTACGTAAAAATATTGTTAATGAACTTAATGGGAGTTTCTGGTTCGTGTTGCTAATGGCATTGAAATGCCGCGCACCATGAGAACAGAAGTGATTTGCATTGTTTATTTTACTTATCTGTCACGATAAGAACATCTCTCTCTCTCTCTCTCTCTCTCTCTCTCTCTCTCTCTCTCTCTCTCTCTCCACACCCACTATCTATCTATTTTTTTTTTGCGAAGGATACTGTTTGCATTTCAAATGTCTAACGATTGGCTGGACTAATTATAATTGTATTTTATTAATTAACGTATTTATTAACCTATTTATTTTAATGGCGATGCAGTTATACATTATTTAAGCTATGTGGAAACTTGTTTGTATCTGTCTGTTTTTCATGTATGCTTTAGGAAAAGAGTTTGCACTTATTAGTGCACGTTTAATTTCTCCTAAAACAAGGGATGCAATGTTGTGAATTTAATACACGGAGAATAAAGCGGAACAAATTTTAATTGTTAGTTTCGACTCAACAGCAATATGCTGAAACTCAAAGGTCTTAAATACAGATGACAATGATTTCAACTTGATCCAGTGCATATGATCCACTAAAAATGCTGTATACTTACTAAGTAATGTGACTTTGTGCTTCGTTGTGCTTCTGCACACATGCAGTGCTGTTGTACTCCAAAAAGTACTGTCGAGTCAAGTATTAACTCGCCTACAGACAGAGCATGCGCATTACATCACTGTTTCAGAAAATTACAGTTTTGTTGTTTACACAGAGATGATAATGGTGTCATATTCAATAATTTGCACTTTTAAACCATTTTCAAAAGTTAGCATTGCCATAAAAATGCATCATTGTTTTCACTAAAAGGAACCCCTTAGGGAGCATTTCCACTGAAGCGTTTTTGTGCTTCACAAACACCAAGTTGAGCAATTTTTTTAAATCAATGTAATGGCTGCATTATTATTATTTAACTTTTATTTATTTTATTCCATTTATTTTTTTTACGGCAGCTGCGTAGCCATGTACTGGGCATAAGCGATGCAATCCTGATCGCAAACCCCCCCCCCCCCAAAAAAACGCTTCGGTGGACACGTGCCCTTAAGATTATTTTAACACAACACCATTACAAATGGAAACATTATGTTTTGGCAATTCGTTTAAATGCATGTATTATATTATTTTTATTGCATTTAGTTTTTGTTATTATTTGTTTCTTTTGTAAAGTTGACATCGCCATCTACTGGCTTGGCATGCAGAAAACAGTAAGTGCGGTCCAAATCGCATACCTATGCACTATACTTTGCCATTTTGTTGTATAAATAGTGTAAGTAGTGCATAAACACTGAATATATATATATATTTTTTTATAAAGGTGTAATTTAAATACCCAGATGATGCGATTATTCAACCGTTAAAAATACATTTTGAACACTTCACGCACTCAAAGGCTGCAGCTTACTCGCATAGCGGAAAGGATGGAGCTATCGGACACTAATGTTGGATTACTTTATGTATTTTGGATTGTGCAAGCAAAATTCTCCTACGAGAGTGTTTATACCACCTTCCAATGGTGAATGTGGTTATACATGTCAGGTACTAAATATGACATGTACTACTTGGTAGTTTAATAATTTATTTCACTAATTTGGCAACCGTCAAACATCGACTGGGAAACGTCATCTGGGAAACATTGTCCGGGTAGTAAAAGAAACATTAGTGTTCCAATTGGGATGACACTAAATTCATGCCATTTGGAATGCTGTGAGTGTTTTTAAATGTTTTTTTTTTTTTTTTAAATCTGCGAACAACGCTGTTGTCTGTATGTGAAACAAAAAACCAAGCCAAATATTCTTCTTACTACATTATAGCTGTTTAATTATGTAATTCCCATAATTATTAATTTAACTATAATAGAAAGAGATTATGATTTTTTTATATACATTTTAGTGATATCATTTTATTTAATTGTTTAATAATTGAAATGATGCAGATTTTAAATGCCTGGAAACTAATATAAAGACTTGATTTTAATTTGTCAAAGTCAAAAACTAATTGCTACAACAGTGGCTAATTTGTACAGTTTTAGACTGTTTAGTTCTTATGAAAACATATGATTTTAAAAGGGAGGCGTGCCCCCAAACCCCACCCCTATACCTGCCCCTTATTGGTGGATGAGTAAGTGGTACTAAAATTGATGAATGAGATTGTACAAATGAATATGCCACCAAATCAAAAAGTTACAAACTGATTGTGTTGGTAATCTTATTTCTATGTTTTATAGATTTATTTTTGGCATTTTTGTGTTTTTATTTTGAGAGGACAACATATAGACTGAATTATGATTAAGTTGGAGAGCAAGATGGGTGGGGATAGAATAGGAAAAGGTTCACGAACTGGGACTCGAACTCAGGATTGCAGTGCAATGGTTCTACTATACATGTCAACGCACTGCCCAACAGGCTATCGACTATCTTGCAATTACAACTTTTTTTTTGTAGGTTTCTTGCTTTCTTTTTTTCTCTGCATTGTGAGTTTGCGTTTCACAATTGTGATTTTTGTTTAGTTAACAGAATGAGGAAAAAAAAAGGTAACTTTTTGTGACTTATTTTGACTTAGTAAACTTTTTTTTATCTTCTAATTAAATATTGGTTTCCACTTTGGGCAAGATTTGGGCAAGAAAACAAAAAAAACAGTAATTGCAATCTCACAGTTAGGACTTTTCTTTCTTATAATTTCAGGATTCTGTGTTGGTACTGCGGGTTGTATGTTTTACTAGGGTTGCTACATAAATCAAAATTGCGATTTAGCGAAAGGTATAATTGTCATGTACAACATTTCAGGGAAGCACAGCTCTGTGATCAGTAATGAACTGAAATGATAATGATTTGAAATGCCTGGAAGCTGAAGACCTGATTTTAATTTGTCAAAGCCTAAACAAATTGCTACAAGAATAAGAAAAAAGATATTTATTATATTGACTAATCCGTTATTATCTATTTAATTTGTGGCATTACATTTTAACTAGGTTTGCATTTTTAGTGCTTCCCAAAGGTGACAATGCACGCCTATCATGCATTTTTTCCTACCTTCATCATGTTTTAAGTCTTGTTCCAGGCAACCTGCATTGGTTGCTGTGTTTATTGGCATGTGTTCTGTAGGGCATTCCTGCATATGCGGTTTAGGGAGGAGGAGGTCGTGCTGGTGTGTGTTGCAACAGGTTCAGTCAATGTATGTTTCAATACATTCCCAGCAGCTTTCTAATATAGTTTTTAATCTGTAACTTAACTTAACCCTTGTGTGTTGTTAGGAATGTTTTCGTCCAATCTGGGGTGATTTTGAGGCTTAATTTGGCCACAAATTTCTCTGTTTCAGTAAATGGAATGATGTTTGGTGACGAATCCTATTTTGACATCTTTTGGGAGGATGCTTTGGAATTTTTCAAAAACTCAACAATACACTCTGGGCAAATTGACTGCAATTCTGTTATGGTCATGGCTGTTTTTGACTTCCATTATAAGGAAATATTTTAATTTGCAAAGCCATGACACCATAAGCATTTTTAATCGTTGGTGGTTTTCCCTTTTGGGGAGAGGTCAAATTTGTGTTTCTTTTTTTTAAATTTTATTTTAATATATGTTGATGATCAGGTACAGTGCAAAAATAGCTTAGTTTCTGAGTTTTATATGGAGTATAGTAGGGCTGCACAACTTGAAGAATCTAATTGTGATTTTTCTGATTTAAAATGCATTTCATAAAAGAGCTACAGGTTTGATGTGGTGGTTTTAACAGAGCCAAAGAAAGACCAAGCATAATGACAAAGTGTGCTACACTATGCTACTGTATATTTAAAACCTCAAACATTGTTGCCATTTTTTTAGAAAGTTGTCATGACAAATTAAGAAAAGAACTGCAGTATCATAAAATAAAATTTATTATAAAATCTTAAACATTTAAGAATCCAAACACACTGTAAACAATTTTATATTAGTAAACTCACTGGCGATAATAACCTACATTTAAGGTTGAAACAACGACAGCAAACGTTTTTTACATTTTAAAGTGCAAAGAACATGAATAAGGCCCAATATTCTATTTTTCTACCCCTTCCCCTTCCTCTTGGCCCTTGAAACAGTTACCAGTGTGAAGGGGAGGGGGTTTCAAAATGTACCCCTAAGAAATAAGACGCCACTACTACAGCACCTGTACACGTCATCATATGTCATTGCGATCTCTTGCTTCATATGAGATCGACGATCACGACTGTTGTTGTCATTCCTGTTGCGTTATTTTTTAGTATTTATCTTCAGGAAATCACTGAAGGCAACAATCTCATGTTATTATAAGGATATAATGTGGCAATAAGATCGTAACTACTGTGCAATTACACTGTGGCCATATTCATCTATGTAAACACATGAAAACAACATTAACATTATACCAGACACTGTAAAAAGCTCATTCCCAGCCACTAGGCTTTTCTGACAGGGTATTCGAGTGTCATAGAGTGACAGAATGTTGTGGGACTACTAATATAGGAGTTATTATTATAAATTATAGATATTTAATCTATAATCAGTTTTTTATTTTATAGTTGTTTTTTGCGGTTATGAATGTAATAAAACATATGCTTGTTTGTTGTAAAAATTCATAATAATGACAAAAAAAACACTAATTTGCGCATCTCTTTACTTCCGTGTGCAGTCATGCTGTTTTTGTACATGGTGTATTCTGGGAAATTTTCATACCCCTTGGTTTCGAGTGTGGTCCTGAAAAATCTCAGTTTCAAGGGCAGTCTAGCCTTTCCGCTTAGCCCTACGCCTTCAAGCTAAAGAGAACTGGGACACCCCTACCCCTTCACGTGAACGTGCAAAACGAGGGGTATAGGGCTTAGGGGTAGAATTGGGATTGGGCCTAATTCTAAAGCCAAAAGTTTAACAAGTAAACCTTTACATTTAGGTTGTTGCATTTTGTTGCATTGATCAGGGTAATGTGCATGCAAACTATCAGAAATGTCAAAAAAGGTATGCTTGTTACCATATTTGATAGTAATTTGAAATAATCACAGCTTTTGCAATTTGAAAATTGCATCCTTTCAAATGGCGACTTCAGTTTAGAAACGATTTATCATGCAGGCCTAGAGTATAGTGTGTGTGAGAGAGAGGGACCTTTGCACACTTACCTTGATATGTTTGAGAAAATAAAAAATAATCAACTCAGCTCTCAGAACATAGTAAACATTGTAAGTATATTTATGCGCATACACACACACTATAATCTGCTGTTTTACTCCACAAACTCCATATAAAACCCAACCTTTTTTATTTTTATTTATTTATTTTTTTTTTTTGCACAGGCCTATCTAACTGGTTAATAATGACAACTGATGATTAACAGTACAAATTTCAAATTGTACCTCTTCCCAACAGAGAAAACCACCAATAATCAAGAATGCATGATCATTTGGTGTCATGGCTTTGCAATCAAAACAAGTAATCATAATGGAAGTCAATGGGGCAAAAACAGCCAAACAGAACAAAAGGGTAGTTAATTTGAACAATACACAAGGGTTAATACCTTAAAAGTTAGTACCTGCCAACCAGTAGGATTACAGCTCTCATCAGATACTTAAGCCTGTTAAATAGGCCACCTGAAGTCCAATGCCTAAAATGAGGACAAAGAAACTATTCTGGTTGATCAAGGGCAAGCGGATGCCTTTTGTATCTGGGCTGTTGCTCTTAAAGCAATGGGAAACTCACCACAGTGTGGATTCAGTGCAGTGCACATAATATATTAGTTATTTCGATTCTAGTTTACTGTGTCAGTCTGTTGATTTTACATTTGATCAGTCGGAAGTGGGTTATGCCTCAGGGGAGGGTTTAAATTAGATCGCTATAGCGGTCTATTGGTGATCTGCTGGCCGTTTAACAGAGAATCGTTTTGTGCCAGTTCAGAGTTTATGTCTTTCAGCTGTATCCACTGTCCTGATCCACCAGCTACTCCGTTAAATCGGTAGGCAAAATAATATACGAGTTCAAAAGTAGTGCAGTATTGGTGTGTGTGCAAGAGAGAGAGAGATAAGAGGGTACACATCAGTGGGATGTTAAACATCTGCTGAAGTGTCACAGGAAAGCCAGAGCTACTGTGTGGAAGCTTGTATTCGCTACAGATTAAAACATGAACAAAGTAATGAAGACTTGTTGGATTACAAGCCAGACTTTGTTTCTTACAATTGTGATTTATTTATATATTTTTTATTCAGTTGCAGTTGATTGTTTCAGTTACAGTTTATCTTTTATTTTTTTTTTTTTTTTATGTATTTATTTCTTATGATTCCAGAACAATCTCACAAAGAAACATAACTAACTGGCATATTGTCAGAAAAGTGGCTAATTCGTACAATTTCATATGATTTTATTTTTATGAAACATGATTTTACAATGAAGATGTGCTCCCAAACCCCACCCCTATACCTACCCCATATTGGGGGATGGGTAAATGGTACCCCAATTTTTTTTGTGTGTGTTTGCGTTTCACAATTGTGAATTATTTTTATTTTATTTTTGAATTATTTATTACTTTTTTTTTAACTAACAGAATGGAAAAAAGTAATAATGAGGTAATTGTGACTTCTATTCTGTAACTATTGCAAGTTTGTCTTTCAGTTTAAATTTTTTTGTTTGCATCTTGGAATTGTGATTGTTTGAGTTTGAGCTTTTCAAGTTCTCTCGGTTTTTATTTTTCAGAGTATATCATCCAGTTCAATCTTTGGTTTCCACCTTGGGCAAGATTTGGGTAAACAAAACAATAAAACAGTAATTGCAATCTTACAATTAGGACTTTTTCTTCTAATTTCGAGATTCTGTGTTGGAACTGTAGATTGTGAATTTCATGCACAACATGTCAGGGAAGCAAAACTCTGTGATCAGTAGTAAATCTCTTCTGAAAACTAGAGGGCGCTCTTGTGCAAAAACTATAAACATGCCACAAAGAAGAGACCCAGGATCAAATCGACGATTTAATTATTTTATTGATTCAATGGGACACAAAAGAAATCCGAAATTATTTCAAAGAAGAGTTTATTTCAGACACACACCAGCTGATTACAGAACTAAAACGTGCGTAAAAATCTCACAATGGCTTTGCATCTCACAATCATGGCTTTTATTTGCGCTGCAAAAAAAAAAGCTTTTCTTAATTAGATTTTTTTTTGTCTTGTTTCAAGTCCAAATATCTAAACATTCTTAAATGAGGAAGCATTTTCTAGCCGAGCAAAAAATATTGCCTTGTTTTCATAAATACTATGCCAAAATTAAGAATATTTAATAGTTGAAAAATAATCTGCCAATGGGGTAAGCAAAATAATTGTATGTCAAAATGAAAAACAAGACTATTTTGCTTTGCCTCCCATTAAATTATGCTTGTTTTAAGGGAAATCTCACTTCATTTTGACATTTATTTCTTAAAACAAGACGATATGTTTTGCTTACTGGAAAATGCTTCTTGATTTAAAGAATGTTTAGATATTTGGACTAGAAACAAAAGACAAAATCTAAGTAAGAAAAGCTCTTTTTATTTATTTATTTATTTATTTATTTTTTTTTCCCCCCCAAGTGTGGAAAAAAAAAAGCCGTGATTTGTGAGACCATTTTTATGTACATTTTGTGAGTAAAGCCAGCTCTGTAATCAGCTGTGGTGTGTGTCTGAAATTATTTCAAAGTAGAATTTATTTCATAGTCGTGCGATTTTGTTAGATTAGTATGACTTCTTGATTTTTTTTAGATATTTGGACTAGAAACAAGACTAAAAACAAGACAAACAAAATTAAGATAGATATATATATATATATTTTTTTTTTTTACCACCTCAAAAAAAGAAAAACAATTATTATTATTTTTCTTATATATCTTTCTTGTATATCTTGGAGGTCTGTTTTTTTTTTTTTTTTTTTTTTGTTTTTTCCTACCACCACTGAAGTAGGAAAACATCAGGATTGTGAACAAAAAAGCTAAAAAATTTATTACTTTTTTTAATAGTGTAAATGAGTTTCTAAACAGAATGTGCTTTGTGCCTCAACACACTGGTGAACCAGGGCGTATGTGTGCACCACTGTGTGTGTGTGTGTGTGTGTTCCAGTGTTACTCAACTCTGCACACAAAACACTCCCTACCTGCGAGCAATGGTTGTGCTCCTGCTGGAGTTGCCATGGATTTAAAACAAGCCTCACCTGTGAGTCAGTCATTCAGTCAGCACCGAGTTCCAGTCATCCAGACAGCAGCAGGCTCAACCAGATCCCTCTAATCCCATCAGCCTCCCAACCAGGGCTGACCACTGGCTGACATAACCACCGTCCCACTCACCCCGGAGTGTGGGTGAGCGCAGGTCAAGCCACTTATGAGCCTTCTGAAGCCAGACTCACGCTGCATGCTAATGCATTATACATTATACTCCTGTGAGAACTTGCGTCAAAGTGGTGGCAATCCTTCCGATTTAGCTCAAGAGTTACTTTTAAATATGTCGCTCAGCGTTGCGGCTTTAACTTAAAACGGGTACTTTGCACTTACTGAAAATCCTCTTGGATTAAAGTGTTTTAGGCGGTGTATATTTAAAAATGTTTGTCGGTAATCGTGTTATTAAAGCTGCTGGGTGCCATTTTGTCAAGTTTGACAGCCACCTAAAAAAAAAATGTATGAATTTTTTTTGTATTATTTTTAAGTCTTGCAAATTTATGAATATAAATATTTATTAATATATTTAAATAAAAATATATAATTTTTTTTTTTGAGTTTTACAATTCATGGATTTTTTTTTATTTCTTTCATTTAATTTCTTTTATTTTATATTTGAGTTTTGCAATTTATGGATTTTTTTATTTTTATCATGTAATTGTGTTTTTTTTTTAATTAATATTTTTCTATATTCTGTGAAAAGGAAAATGTCATTGTGACTTTTTGTCATGATTAAAGGCACACACTGTAAAAATGGGTTGTCCCAACACAAATATATTAAGTTAACTAGAAAACAATTAAGTTGTCCCCCCAAAAAATCTCAAGAATTGTGTTGTTTGTGCTCATTTAGTTACAAGTAGTAGTTTAAACAATTAAAAAATATTTTATATGCAGTATATACGATTTTTCTTTTATTAAAATATCCAAAACACCTGACGTAGCTGTTCTCACACCCATAATGAACAATCATATGTTTAAATCTTCTAAATTAGATGTAGGTTTTACAATATGGAAAAACAGGGTTTAAAGTCTAATGAGGATCTATACATGGATGGTACATTTGCTACTTTTAGTCCGCTGCAAACTGCATTTAAAGTCCCAGGGTCTGACTTCTTTCGGTACCTATAAGTGAGGCATGTTAGCACAGTCATCCCAAATTTTGTTGACAAATCAAAATGTAGCACATATGAGCAATGTTTGATGGCAAATCCAAGCTCTAGCCGTCCATTTTTCACGCTGTATTATTGTTTTTCAATTAGATGCATGTACAAAACATATAAAAGAAGCCGGGTCTAAGGAATTTGATGAAGAAGTGCTGGATGAAACTTGGAATGAATGTCTTGAAAGGATGAATGCTTGTTCAATTAACGCGAGGCATAGGTTAATATAGTTTAAAGTAATTCATAGGATGTATTATTCAAAAACTAAACTAAGTAAAATATTTGATTCTATTTCTCCTATTTTTTTAACTTAGATTTTACTTCTAAGATCTTTGTCCCACGTTTTGGTTTTGTCCTTAACTCTTTAATTTCTGGAAATATATTTTTGATTTTTCTCAAGTTTTTCAAAGGGAGGTTAAGCCGGACCATTGTCTTTCAATCCTTGGATATTCTGAGGCATTAGACACTTCCAAAGTCCCAGCAACGTCCCCTTTTGATGGGCCTAATTCTTGTGAAAAAAAAAAAAAAAAAAAGGATACTTTTAAACTGGAAAACCTCCGACCCAGCCCGTTTTGAAGAGTGAATGGGTGAATTGTATCAAGTCATTCAGCTCGAGAGGATACGCTCCTTGGAACAAAAATCTCTTCTTTGAACATTTTCCACAGTCAGTGATGGTTTGGGCTGCCATGTCATCTGCTGGTGTTGCTCCACTGTGTTTTCTGAGGTCCAAGGTCAATGCACCTCTATACCAGGACGTTTTAGAGTACTTCCTGCTTCCTGCTGCTGACCAACTTTATGGAGATGCAGATTTCATTTTCCAACAGGACTTGGCACTTGCACGGTGCCAAAGCTACCATACCTGGTTTAAGGATCATGGTATCCCTGTTCTTAATTTGCCTGTAAACTCGTATGACCTTAACCCCATAGAAAGTCTATGGAGTATTTTGAAGAGGAAGATGTGATATCCCAGACCCAACAATGCAGAAGAGCTGAAGGCCACTATCAGAGCAACCTGGGCTCTCATAACACCTGAGCAGTGCCACAGACTGATCGACTCCATGCCATGCTGCATTGCTGCAGTAATTCAGGCAAAGGGAGCCCCAACTAAGTATTGAGTGTTGTGCATGCTCATACTTTTTATGTTCATACTTTTCAGTTGGCCAAGATTTCTAAAACTCCTTTCTTTGTATTGGTCTTAAAGTCTTCTATTTTCTGAAATATTGAATTTAAGGGTTTTCATTAGTTGTCATCAAAAATAAAAAGAAATAAACACTTGAGATATATCAGTCTGTGTGGAATTAATGTATACATTATACAAGTTTTACTTCTTGAATGGAATAAGTGAAATTAACTTTTTGAAGATATTATTGTTATATATATGACCGGCACCTGTATTCTGTATGTCTTGTCTGTTGTTTTATTTGGTTGTAGCTTTATTGTTTCCGTCCATCCATCTCGTCCTTTCCATCCATTTTGTCTTTTTTTGTCCTTTCATTCTTTCTTTTGTCTGTCTGGCTGTCTGTCTATCCGTCTATCTATCTATCATGACATCTATCTATCGTGAAGTCTGTGTTCATCTGTCAATTTTGTCTGTCTATTGTTCTAACATACAATCATTCTTTCTTATCATCATGTCTTTGTCATTACATCTGTCCATCTCACCTGTTTATAATATTCACCCAAAGCAAGCCATAGCACATACATGCATATTTCATTATAAATCCCATTAAAGTGTGTTTTAGAATACTAAAAATCTAAATTTCTTGACTGAATTGTTTATGGCCAGTTTTGTGTAGGCTAGAGTAGTATTTCCACCCTAAGAGGAGATTACTACGTTGTGTGTGTGTGTGTGTGTGTGTGGCGATTGATTGGAAACTCCTCCAGAAGGGCTGATCAGGGTGGAGGAGAAACATGCCTCATCACGTCTACAGGTGAAACAATGTGATAGGAGTGTCTCTAAATCACCTCTCCCAAATAGCCAACTTACCGTGATGTAAAACGTGGTTACCAAGTTCACACAATCCAAGGGGAAATGTATAGGTGTGTCCATCTGCATTTTTTTTTTTCTTCCTCGCTTGCAATGACTAATATTGGCGAACAGAAATAACAAGCAAAGGTTTCAGTTACAATATGCATATTGCTCTTCTATAAATCTGCTTGATGAAGGCGTTATCATTGCCGACAGGCGTGGAATTTCATTTGTTCAGGGACTCATTTCATCAGAAGATCACCAGGAGCGCACAGCTGTAGTTTTCCCTTTTTTTCTTTTCTTTTTTTTTTGAAGTAGTGAGAGGATGTATTTTTCATGTAGGAAATCCGGACAGGTGGTTTCTTAGCAACGACGTGCTACAAAATGTTTCTGTCATGCCATTCTGCGAGATACACAGACCGCTGATAGAAACCGACATTGAGAGATTGTATTTAGTTCAATTCATCAATAATACATAAAAGGTTCATGTTATGCGGATAATGCGCTAATGGATGACCCATTTTAGATCAGATTTTCGTTTTGTCTAGATCTTAAGTAATAATTTACTTCAAATGAAAATCCGGCCATCATCCTTTATGACTACTACTTTAGAATGCAAAAAAATGATGAGGATGAAACTACTTCATCATAAATGCATCTAAAAGGTAGCCTCCATATGACTTATTAGCTAAATGTTAAGTCTTAGGAATTTTTCAGAGGCCTACAATATATTTGCTAAAATATAAATGAATATATTTAAAAAATATATTTTTAATATTATATTATATTTTATAATATTTCACCCAAAAATGGAATTCGGTCATCATACTTATCCTCCAGTTGTTCAAAGTCTTTCTTTCTTCGTTTGAGCACAAAACAAGATGTAACAAAGAATGTAGGAAAAAAACTGTCATTGACTTCCATGGTGTTTTTTTGTTTTAACTATGGATGTCAATGGTTGTTTTTTTCAGAATATCCTGTCTGGTTCAACAGAAGAAAGACATTCTTTAAAGTTTAGATGCACTTGAGTGAGAACATTTTTGGGTGAACTATCCCCTTAATAAAAAAGTTCAATTAAAGGTTCTTTTGGAAACCAAAAATGGTTCTTGATTAGACAACCTCTTCAGTGTAGTAGCTGCTAGTGGTGTGAACGAGTTATTCTATTAAAATGATTAGATAATTTTAGTAAAAATTGTTTGTCTGTATCATTAGAATAATTTCTGTTCAGATCTTTTTCAGTTTATTTTTTTTGTTGAATTTAGGTAAAAAAAAAATCCAAAGTTTGTTCGTTTGCATAACAATTAATTTATGTATCTATTATGTAAGTATTAAGTAACATAAATGTTATAGTTTTTGTTCACCATAAACAAAACCGTGCCCCAAACATCTCCAAAACGTCAAATTTTGCCTTAAATTTGGAATATTATTGTGGTCGATAACATTCCTAAAAATTCTCTCTGTCTCATGGAACAATAACATCATGGTTGCGAGTAAATATTGACAAATTGTACATTATTATTATTATTATTATTATTATTATTATTATTGTTGTTATTATTTTATTTTTTTTTTTTTTTCTTCAGTGAACCATCCTTTTATTTGCGTCATAACACTATAGTCCCCTCTTTCATAGTAACGTGGCCAACCCAGGCTAATTCTCAAAACGTACTGCTATATACATTTCTGGAGAGCGCCAAATACGTCCCAGCAGTTTTAGTTTTTTCGATGCACCAGTGGTCGCTGCGTACTCCTTTTGAGATCTCAAATTTCTCTTGTGAGTGCCATTCGCACCTGCTTAAGCGGTCAGCTGGTAAGCGTGAAAGGGAACGCCATCATACCACCTTGTAGCGTTCGTTTTAAATATGAAATGCAGCCATACAAACTTCTGGCTACATAATTCGCGATCTCCAGAAATGTATATAGGGCTACGTTTTTTAGAATGAGCCTATGTTGAACGTGGCACTGTAACCCAAATATAAACCTCTGAGAGTGACGGATCTTTTCTTAGAATTTCAAAGTAAACAAACACTCTCTTGTAGTGTATTAAACTATAGCGAGGGGTAAACACAAATATACACTCAAGTCCCACAAAGTTCCCCTAGCCCTTAAACAACTTAACAATCAATATTTCTCTCTCTTTGTCAAGTTAATGGATCTCCCGACCCCACGATCACTTGCAATGTATTTAATAAGTGTAAAACAACTTTCACTGGCCGCCTTCGTGATCTCGACACAGATCTGTCTTTTGTAGCCATGTAAGAAGTCCCTTGGCCCTTGAGAGATTGCATTTCTCATAAGGTTTCCCGACAGTGATTTTGAAAAAGGAATGGGTTTTATAAGAGATGGATTCACTCCGCACACCCACTCTCTGCTCTAGGTCTGTGGGTGGATGAATGTGAGCTGCTGCTACATCTTATTGTCTGAGCTTTCTCTTCAAAGAGCTCTCTATCTCTAATACTCGGAGTAATGCTGCAGAGCGCTCACGACACGCACACCTTTTTAACGTTAGCAACGACGCACTTTGGGTTTAATGCATTATGAATCAACATTATTAAACCTGATGAGGTTAACTAAAGTCAGCGCTTTATGCATGTGGAATATGTTCATTAAAGGAATGGGTGTTTCTTAATATTTTGAAGTTTTAGGATTTACAATCTGTCAGCTGGTTAAAGGGGGATTGTCTTCTGAGACAATCTCAGTTAAACCGGTTGAAAGCCTTTTCGCATTCTGATAGCAGTCAATTAAATCGTCCAAACGTATTTATATGTACACAGTAGATGTTCGTACTTCAAAACACTGGTGTATAATACTATAATTAAAAAAAATTTGGTAGTTTACCGTAAAATTAAGAGAATTTATTTACTTTTTCCTACAATATTTTTCACACCAAACTTCTGGCAACAATTTTACAGATGTATTATTATTATTTTTTTCTATGTACTAGGGTTGTCAAAAGTATTGAGTTTCGTCAGTACTGGAATTTCAAAACCGTCAATTTCCCGCTAACATTTGACTGCTGTTAAGCACATTCTTAAACACCACAGCAGTGAAGAGTGGTAAACCAATGAACTTCACGGCCAATCAGTCATTTCTGTTGAGCACGTGGACCCAATGGCCAATCAGCAGTGTTAAAGAACATGCTCAACAGTGCTCAAAATCCTAAAATCCTAAAAACTGATCTGTGGTTGCCAGAACTTTGGTGTAAAAATATAGTAGAAACCTTAAAACGAATTTCAAAATTTTATGGAAAACTACCATGTTTCTTTAATAGTATTGTACACCAGTGCTTTGAAGTACGAACATCTACACTACCTGACAAAGTCTTGTCGCCTATCGAAGTTTTAGGAACAACAAATAATAACTTGACTTAGTTGATCATTTGGTATCAGAGGTGGCTTATATGAAAGGCAAAGGCCTCTATATTACGCTTATTTGACCTAAATAAAATATGATCATGCCTTGATTTTTAATCATTTAATTAGGACAGTAAGGTCTGACTTTGCTCAGACAAAAGTCTTGTCACTTAACAGAAATAATGTACAGTATAGAATATAAAGTCATGCTGCAGTGGAAAAAGAATGAATATTGTGTATGACTCCCATGAGCTTGGAGGACTGCATACATACATCTCTGCAATGACTCAAATAACTTATTAATAAAGTCAGCTGGAATGTCTAAGAAAGCGTTCTTGCAGGACCCCCAGAGTTCATCAAGATTCTTCAGATTCATCTTCAGTGCCTCCTCCATCTTACCCGAGACATGCTCAATGTTGATGTCTTGTGACTGGGCTGGCCAATCCTGGAGCACCTTGACCTTCTTTGCTTTTTAGGAACTTTGATGTGGAGGCTGAAGTATGAGAAGAATTTGCCATCTTCTGTGGTTTGTAATGTAATGGGCAGCACAAATGTTTTGATACCTCAGACTATTGATGTTGCATCCACTATGCAGATCTCTCGCACGCCCCCATACTAAATGTAACCCCAAACCTTGATTTTCATTCACCAATCTTGACTGATTTCTGTAAGAATCTTGGTTCCATGCGGGTTCCAGTAGGTCTTCTGCAGTATTTGTGATTGGGATGCAGTTCAACAGATGATTCCTCAGAAAAATTTACCTTCTGCCACTTTTCCAAATGATAAACAAGAAGTCAAGTTGTTATTTGTTATTCTTACAACTGTGATTGACAACAGGTAGTGTCAGGTAGTACACATCATACCTTTGTTACACAGACAAAAACACAACCATAAGCATCTGTGGATGAGAAAATAATATAAATGAACCAAAGCTCGTATCAAACAACTTTTCCCATGAGCAGAGAAATGTACTAATGTAAAGAAGGCACTCGTATGTGTCATTCACACAACTACTAAACACCATCCTGGTAAAACGCATAAAATTAAAGTAACGCAATAAACATTATTCATCTAGCATAAATACCTTCAGAGGTGTGTGAAGAAATGAGCGTTTCTTCTATTGCATCACTTCAAAAAACTTTTGGAGACTTTATAAAGGTCATTTCCACTTTTTCTCAAGTCATCTTTTGAAATAAAATGTCAGTCTCCTCTTTGCTAGGCTTAATTAAATTGCTAGCATTTTATATACACATTTTTCACACCTCGTGCACAGTTTGACATGTTTGCGGCTTGATTGGTAATTAAAAATTCTTGTTTTTGCTTGCACATCATGTCTGATTTCTCAAGGATGCTCTTCATTGATACTTTTGTTTCCACGACAACCAGATATGCCTTTGATAAAATGTAATTAGTTGGCTGCGGTGAGAATGACTTTCTAAAAGTTGATTATGATTGTTTTAATTGGCGGAAATGCACTTTCTTTGATTTTGATCGTTTCGGAAAATGTTTTATTTCTGTTGTTTGAACAAAATCATCTGGTACAATGGACAATAAAGTATGCTAATCATATAACAGTAACATTTTGGTTTTCCTTTTTGAAAAGTGTGGTTCATAAATCAAAAATGGTAACCACAAATGTGTAACTTTTATCATTAATAGAATTTGTATTAATGTTATTTGAAATAAATGCAATATAAAGACACATTTGAACCTTTTTAACATCTGTAGCACAAATCTTTGCAATATAAAAGCAATATTGTGATCATTTTATAGATTCTCATCATCTGTAATAAAAAATGCTATAAACGAAAGCAACTTTACTACAACTTTTGTTGCGCTGTACAGTAAAATGAAGCAGTATTGTGATCTCGTTAAGATTTCTTTAACTTTTAGTCAAAATGCTTTTGTATTAGTTCTTTTATTATAAAGTTTAATTAAAGTAAATACTGTTATTTTAAACCTTCGATTTATACAAGAATGATCACCGGTTTTACTGACGATGTCAACCTGCACAAATGTTTTTAACATCAAGAGCCATAATTTGAGAGATTCTTATTTAACGTCAGATTTAGGGTGCTTGAATACATATTATGCCAATTTATATCTACATTTATTAATGTTTGTGTTTGTAATGATTTTCTCCGCTTATCACTGGACTTTAAGCTATTAGTAGGTGTGCTTTTGGCAAAAAAACAAAACAAGAATTACATACTTGTTCCCCATATTAAGTGTGCCTCACACGGGTGAGTGGGCTTGACAAACCACCTGTAGAAAACACACTCTTTCATCTCTCTGACACTTTAACTGACAGTTGCACCAGTTCGACACATTTGCACCAAACATTTTCTAAAAAAAAAAAAAAAGAAAAATCCACTATGCACTTATAAAGTGTGCTTCACACAGGTGAGTGGGCTTGACAAACCACCTGTAGAAACACTCTTCTCTCCCTAAATATAAAAAAACACACTCCCCCTTACTCTAGAACCTAATTCTCTGAGCACTAACAGTTTCTTTTGTATAATTAGCACTTCTTGTGTATATTTTTGCGGACCCTGGGGTGATTACATTTTATTAAAGACACAGCAATAGTGTCAGAATGCAGTACATTGATTTTATGGCACCAGGTTAAACTTTCTGACACCTTTTACAGCACTCGCGTACATTAAAAATAAATACATGCCACATCTAAACATGGAGGATGGTTTCCAAGTGGCGTTCTTCAAAATTAAATTAGGAATATACTTGGGCTTATCCGTATGTCTGCGGCAGTTGTGTGCGAGGTTAATATTTTTATAACCACCTCAGAGGATATTGGGGGTCGCAAGTCACTGGGATTGTTATTTTGGGGGTAGTGGGCTGAAAAGTTCAGAAAAGTGGGCAAATTATTGCCCCTCTTACAGTTGAGGAGGCATTCAGCAATTCAACAAGTCAACTGTAAGTTTTGGGGGAAAAGGGCGTTTGCTAAAGGACTAAATGTAATGTAAATGTACATTAAAATAGTTACTAAAAAGCAAGAAAACTATTTTTTTCAAAGCATGTAATTAATGTAAATAAACTAAATTCTACTACTATTTCAAAAACAAGTGTGTATTGCTTCACAAATGAGAATTTTAGAAAAATAAAAATAGAATTTGAGCTATACTTTCAATATAAATAAAGTATACCCGAAAAAAAAAAGCACAATAGATGAAGAAAGTCCCACCAAGTTCTATTAACATTTTTTTGGAAAGGCCAGAATGTCTGTCTGTTATTCCCATCAAAAAGCAAGTGTGGCAAATGAGATCTCGGAGTGGCCTTTTGAGAGGGAGAGAGCAGATGAATGTGGGAGCAGCGCTTGGAGAGGACGAGGCGTGTGGGTGACAGAAAGAGAAATGCTGTGTAATTGCTGTGTGGAGATGTGGCTCTGTAATTATTCAGGAGGAGGTGCTGCCGACGGGTCATGGAGGATCCTTCTCTGCTCTTCTTTTACAGCGGTTGGTTGGACTCGTACAGAAATGGGTTTAGAAGAGAGTAGGGCTACATCTCTAACCTTTTTTTAAAATTGTTATTGCTGGGCCATTATGGAGGAAATGGCCTCGAATGGCTCTTTTCCTATAGGAGCATGATTTCATTAGGTCCGGGTTGCTAAGGTCAGTCCTGCTGAGACAAATAGGGCAAGACTTTGTTAGTTCTCTCTGAAGAGGTCAACTTTCACCTCAGGAACTCAAAAGAGGACTCTCTGGTGAACAATCTGTTCTTGATTTCAGCCCAGGAATATGAAGGTTGTCTATTTGTGTCCTTAAGTTCAAGGGGGGGAGAAAGACACTATTGGAGTGTGTAAACAAACTGAGGCTGAGCAGGTTTTATGCGGAAACCCCAGTGAATAGATTTTCATGATTTGCTTTTGATGAATAGATTTGGTTAAATGTTGTACTGATGAAAAAAAGGTTGCATGTTTTTAACTCTTTTACACGTACGATCACAGCAGTTTAATTAGAACATTCATTGTCTTGTAAATTATAATTTTTTTGTGATTTTTAGTTGTTTTTTTTTTAATGGCTTACTGCACCAAGGCCGGGAAATAAAAATATATATATAATGTCTCAATTTATCAGTGTTTTCAAAAAAACAATGTTTATTTTAGATTTCAGACATTTCAATTTGCATGCGTACTAGCAAAAGATAATATTTAAGGTTTGTGAAATACACGCTGATGTCTGTGTTATGATTGTTTAAAAAAAATCACCTCCAATGACATAATGTGCTTTATTCACAGGAGATGCATGCTGTTTAGGTTACTAGTCCTTCGCCAAGTTAAATGGACACTTTCATGTATTTCGGGAGAAGTTGATGAGTTAGCATGTTGTAAATCCAGCAGCTCTGATCTGTTGTTAATCAAATGGTATAAACATCATTATTAAGCAATGTAAATGGCAAAAATAAGTGCTTTTACAAATATCTGAGATTAGAATATTGAATATTTCCCAATATAATTAGGATATTTGACAATATTTGCAGAAAAGGGAAAAAATAAACAAATAAAAAATATATGTTTAAATCATAGGGGATTGTCACATGATAAAACTGATGTGTCACCAAAACTTTAAAGGCCTGTGTTCTAAATAACGGTTCCATTGAAAAAAACAAAAACAAAACAAAAAAAAAAGCAAAAACACACAGCAGTATTTAAAGTTTATGTGTAAAAGGGTTAAAGCAGAAGTAAAAAGAATAATGAAAAAAAGATCACAATACTGTTTCTTTTTACTGTATAATGCTGTTTAGTAAAACTACTATAGAAATACAACTAAAATGAAAGAAAAAATTGCAGTCTTTTTCTACTATAGAAGTTAAGATAATTTATTAAAGTATTACAATATTGCTTCACAAATTTGTATTGCAGTGGGAAAAAAATGACACAGTATAGGTCTATAAATCTATAAAAATATCACAACAGCGCGTTATTTTGACATATCGCAGCAAAAGTTTGTGCATCTTTGCTACTAAAGTTGAAAGAATGTGTATCAAAATAGCTTTTTTTTTTTGCTGTGATGTACAGTAAATTTATAAATACTTTGATATACTTTTTTATAAATGCTTAATTGTCTCTCTGTCTGTCTGTTTGTCTGTATTGCTCTATTTTTACAGCATATTTTACAGCACATTTTTAAAAGAATGTAAACATCACAGCATTGTATTGTTTTATCTCACATTATAGTGAAATTGTCAGTATTATTATAAGTTAAAAGAAAATTTAAAAAATCACTCTAAATCACAATTTCTATCGCAAATCTACGATTGTTTAGTGCAGCATTAAAGTTTCAAATTAAAACCATTCTAAAGTTTCATGTCTGTTTACTACGGAAGTGAAAGAACATTAAAAGACATTTAAATGTTAGCATTTTACTGTAAATTACACCCAAAGTTCATTATACTGTGGTATGATTTAGTAAAAAATAAGTGTCATACTTCAGTGACATCTGTTAACCTCCTGTCCAGTGTGTCTGATAGTAATATCCAGTGTTGGGATAATGCAAGTTATGAAATATTATTACTTTTCTAAGTAACGTAATGCATTAATTTAAAATAAATAAGTAATAATATTTGAGTTACTTTTGGGAAAAAAAAAAAAGTAATGCAAGTTATTTTTAGTTAATTGGCATTCAAGCAATAAATAGCTGAATAAAATTAACATAGTCACGTTGAACAGAAAGAGGGCATTTTTGTGATAATGTATTCTCATTATTTTAAATGCATCGAAGAAAAGGCAAAGGGGATTATCTCTATAGACCGAGATTTTACTCCACTAATAAGACAAACAGCACAAAAGTAGCAAACTGCTTTAAACTTTCGTTAACCTGTATATACGGCATGTGTAGCTCCGGGGTCAGGAAGTTCTGAGAAGATTACATTTTTCTAAATTAATATTTTTGGATTATTTTTTTGAAGTTCTGACAGAGATCAAGCCTCATCCGAAAAGGTAACACAAAAGTAACTCAAAAGTAACTAAGGCAACTAGTTACATTTCTGGTTAGTAACTCAATAGTGCAATGCATTACTTTCAAAAGTAACTTTCCCCAACGCTGGTAATACCTTTTAATCCTACAGTTTAACAACTCCTAATCAAGTGTTTAGTTAAAGCTCTTCGGTGTATTGAACAAAGTAGTCTAATGATGAAGGGATGACGGATCCACTCGTAATTAAGTTCTCCAAAATAAATCAATCAGAAGAAGACACACGAGCTGCGGTAATATGAAGTGTCTTCACAGGGTCAGGAGGTGATGTGTTAAACTGAAACGCACACACACACACACACCGTTCAGACTGGCTTCATTTAATTGAGCTAATTGAATCTAAATAGAAGCTTATCTCAGCCAATGGTGCGGCATCGATCGCCCGAGCTGTTTATTACAGTCTGACACAACTCTCTCTCTCTCTCTTTCTTTCTCTCTCGTTCTGTTACATAATGTTACAGTGACTGCATTAGTCATACAGGATTTGTTCTTTGTCTTGTTCTGACGCTAAAGTCTGATTGGAGGAGTCTGTTTGAACATGTTGTAATTAAGCAATATTATACAAGAAGCTTAGTGCTCAGTGAGAGAAACAGTCATGGAGGCAACCGAAACATGAAGCCCTGCTAGAGGACAGGAATTATATAGGGTCTGTGGTAATAGTGGGGAAGGGATAGTTGAAATATGAAAAGTTGTTTATTTGTTCATTTGTTTACAGAAAGACCATCCAAGATGTTGGTGATTAATTTTTATTTATTTTTTTTTCCTTTGGTTGATCATTAAATAATATTTTTAACTGAAACAGTGTTCTTTGGTAATAAATGTCTATACTGGGACTTTGAAAGTCAAATAAACATTATATTTTGTATTATATGCTAAATTAATGATTCAAATAATACATGTGGCTCCTGTAGGTACACTGAAAAGCCCCAAAAAAGGATTTATTGTTTGATTTATTTAATTATTTATCATTTTCTCTCATTTTTAAAAACC
This sequence comes from Danio choprae, assembly GCA_903798125.1. NCBI lineage: Eukaryota > Metazoa > Chordata > Actinopteri > Cypriniformes > Danionidae > Danio > Danio choprae. The sequence continues at coordinate 272,725 of CAIGQW010054088.1, read as the reverse complement.
TTTGCAATTTCCAGGTTATTGTTTACTAAAACTCAAACTAATAAAACAATGTTAATCGAATTAAATTCGAGTAAATATAATTTTGTTTTTATTAGATAAAATATTAATAAACAACCCCTTATTAGTTTAGATGGGGAAAAATATCAATAAAAATGAGAAATGTTGGACTAGCAGCTAACCAAAATAAATAATCTGAGGTATAGAAGTACTACAATAGAGCTGAAAAACTTGTATTTTAAATGAATAGAAATAAAAAGAAAATAATAAACTATGGTAAATATAATATCATTCATGCATTTTCCTTCAGCTTAGTCCCTTTTTTATCAGGGGTCATCAAAGTGGAATGAACCGCCGACTATTTCAGTATATGTTTTACGCAGCGGATGCCCTTCCAGCCACAACCCAGTACTGGGAAACATCCATACACTCTCGCATTCACACACGCACTCATACACTATGGCCAATTCACCTATAGCGCATGTCTTTGACCATGGGGGAACCCATGTGAACACGGGAGTAGAACATGTAAACTCCACACAGAAATGCCACCTGGCCCAGCTGGGACTCGAACAAGCGACCTTCTTGTTGTGAGATGACTATACTAACCACTGAGCCACCATGCAGCCCCGGTAAATAAAATATATAATAAAATATGAATAGGTGGTTCATTCCGCTGTGGCGACCGCAGATTAATAAAGAGACTAAGCCGAAAAGAAAATGAATGTCAAACGCGTCACTTCCTGTTGCCAGCAGGTGGCGCTATATCTGTATCTGGTTATTGGCATGTACATGTGTTCAGGTTAGGACTGTTATCAAACATATGGATTTTGAATCAGATCAGGCAATGTATGCCTGAGTTATAACAACTTCCTGATTCGTGGCGAAGCATCAAAGTTTGAGGCCGGCACGGACACGCCCTTCGACGAAAACTCTAGACCTTCGCAATTTAACATTGCGAAGGCCTTTAGATGACAATACCCAATTTTTGTGTTGATCTGATAAATTCCCTAGGAGGAATTCGTTCAAATACCACGCCTGGAAATGGCAAAAACTGCACTTTTTCGGCAGGGGAAGTTAAAAATATCCAACTTCCTGTTGGGTTTGAGATTTCGCTCCAGGAGACTTTTTTTTGTAGGTTCCGGCATGTTTGATGTGTGTGCCAATTTTCGTACGCGTGCATGAAACGCAGCTCGGGGGCTAGTCCGTCAAATGTGCATAGGTGGCGCTGTTGAGTCATTTTGCCACACCCACTTCCGAAACGTATAACAGATGTAAATTTTTACCACTTCTGGGGCGTGTACAAAGTTTGGTGAGTTTGAGCATGTTTAGACCCTCAAAATCCAGATTCATTCATTAAGAAGAAGAAGAAGAAGAAGAAGAAGAAGAAGAAGAAGAAGAAGAAGCACAATTCCAATAGGGCCTAGCACTGTAGGTGCTCGGTCCCTAATAATGTTACTAAACATTATCATAATTTATTCAATTACTTCAGTTTAAATATAATAGTAAAGCTAATTCAAAGCATTAATAAATGCTGTAATTCATAAAATACTAAAATAACATTAAAGTAACACTCTTTCTGTCTTTACATGTGCTGTAAATTATATAATAATATTGCATAATAATTCATCTTTAATATATATAAATTTTATATATATATATATATATATATCAACTTTGAGACTTAAAAGATGGTAATAAATGTTTATCAATGTCTATCGTTATTTAAAGCTTAAAGCATCTCAAGGTTGTCTTTTGTAGTGCTATTCTCACGTTTTACGTTGTGAAAGGAAGGTTTACACCATGGTTTGATGGAACCAGACGTTCAGTCTGTGGTGAAAAAATAAAAATCATGCCTTTTATTCTCATTCAATTGGCGTAGATAGTCAGGGTTATTTGTTATGATGCAGCTTGAAGGTTTCTTGTTTTTTCTGTGCGTGTCTGAACGCTCGGCTTTGCTCCAGCATTTGGTTTGGTTTGGTGTGGTTCAGCCATTTGAAGTGCATTCTGGGAATTCCAGGACATAATAAGAGGATCTTTAAGCCACCCAAAAGTCTCGGCACAAGTACGTTTTATAATAAAGTTCAAACCTAGTTTGAGCTGAAGACAGCATAAGGAGTTAGCATGGATTTTCTTTTGGTTGTTGTTTAACTGTGATTAGTGCTTTTCTTGCAGTCTTGTTTAGAGTTTTCATCATGCATTAAATGGGCTGATGTGTAAATTTTAACTCTGCCAAATAGATCTCTTTTTAAAGGGCAACCTGCAGATAAATGTGTTTACAGTATTACAGTTATCTCAACTGCAGTGTCGTGACCCCAAAATAGGTCACAGGTTTGCTCTAGTAGAATATTTTTGCACAAGTTAATTTTACTATTAATGATGTAACTAATAAAGCATTTTTTACCCATTTGTGATAGAAAACTATTAAATATATAAATTAGGTTGATTACATATTCCTTTTATAGAATTTATTATGTATAGTTCAGACAGGTTATTTTAAGTAAATATGACAATGGAACATTTTTTTCACCCACATTTTGACATCCTATTCTCACTAAAGCCATTTACTAAAAGTTCATTACAAATACCACTTAAACCTATAAATCAAATAAAATAAGTAAATCAATGAAGTTAAGCGAATTACCAGAGTGTTCACAGTGACATTTAATCTCATGACATAAAAAAAAATCAACTTTCATAACCCAGCCAAATGCACAAGCGATCTTCCTTGTGAGCATTTGAGTGTATGGTTATAACTTATAACTAGCCTAGAGTGCCATCTATTCTTGAAAACTAGCCTAGAGCACCATCTTTTGTTAAAAACCATCCCAGAGCGCCATCTTTTGTTAAAAACTATTCCAGACCGCCATTTTTTTGTTTAAAAACTAGCCTAGAACACCACCTCCTGTTAAAAACTAGCCTAGGGTGCCATCTGTTGTTAAAAACTGGCCTAGAGCACCATCAGCTTTTAAAAACTAGCCTTGAACGCCACCTCCAGTTTAAAAACTAGCCTAGAGCACCATCTGTGGTTAAAAACTAGTCCAGAGTGCTATCTGCTGTTAAAAACTAGCATAGAGCACCATCTATTGTTAAAAACTAGCATAGAGCAGCATGTGCTCTAAACTAAGCTAAAATCAATTCAAGGGAGAATAGCGATGCATTATAAAAATGTTTGCCACAGCTCTAGTTTTAAATGGCCTATTGCTCATTTGTTGCTTGTATTGTTTTAACTGGCGACATTTGTAAATTGCTTTATAAAAACCTCTGGCAAAAGTTTAAATGTAAATGTAAATCACTGATTTGATGTAGATGCATTAAGTTTGCACAACATAAACAGCTCGCTCTTGCTTTTATGATGTAGTAAACTTGCTCTGTAGCTCACCTGGTACAGCGCTAAACTGCAGCAATACATTGACCTAATAAACAAAACTAGATTTCCCTTAATCTCTGAGTTAAAAGTTTTGTGCTATTCACACTACAACAGAAATGTGGACCAAAATATGCATTTTGAGCCCGTCTTGAGTAGAAAGTTCATTCTTCATTGCAGTTCATGGTCACTTACAGTCACGTCATTGTATAAGTTGGCTTTAACTACTATGTACTTACACAAAATACCTACAAGACTATGCATTTACTGTGTAACTACATGTTATTGTGGAAAATTACTACAATTGCTGCTTGTGTGTGGTATAGTGAGGTTTAAGAGTTTGTTCTATAGTTATTAGTAATGTTAACATTAACAGATAAATTATGTTGAAGTATTTTACATTTTATAGTGATTACAATACATCAATGTGAATCGCATCATATAAAGTACATAGGCCTACTCTTTAGCCATCTAATATGAAGTATGTTTTTTTTTTTTGGTTTTAAGAATGTACTATAAACCATTTTAGTCTTATTTTTTTATTTTTTTATTTTTAATTTTTTTTTTTCTCTCTTTCCCCCACTGCTTCTTGTCTATAATCAAATCCAGTGAAGTAAAACCATATGGGATACACATTGGCAGGCTTGAGTTTGGGTATTCATTATTACTCGGCTTTTATTAGAGATTTGTATTCATATTAAAAGTAAGCCTCCATACGGCCTGGCCAGAAACACAGAAAGAGAGAGAGTAAAACAGAAAGAGATGATCCCGCTCTTATTGGCCCCTTTATGTGATTTTTGACAGGGGTCTGATGGGGGAAGGAACAGTACGCTAGTCATTATACTGATACGGTTGCTGTACGCTAGTCATTATTCCGATATAGTCGTATCTTCCACACATTCCTCTCTGATTGCACACAACATGTGCTCCGTCTGCCGAGAGCTCATGCACAGACCTCTGCCGCAGTAGATTAGCACTGCCAGCATGTTGTCAAGCGCAAGGCCAGCTGTTGTTGGCTTCTGAACATTTGTAGCGTCAATCATTTATTAAGCCTCAAAAAAACAGAATCATTGATGTTTGAAGAAAAATTGAGTTTTTAATTTTTTTTTATTAGCCTTAATTTTAAATTTATATATATTAATCAAAAGAGAAGTGTGTAATTGTCATGTTGTTGCTGCTGCTGCTGTTTTTGTTGTTGTTGTTGTTGTTGTTGTATTTTTGATAACAAAATGAAAAAGATGTGTTGTTAATGTGACTTAACATTTTGCTAGCATGTTAGAACACTGATAGCATCGAATAGCATGCATAATGTATTGCTAACATGAATAAGCATGGTGTTAGCTGATGATTTTCTAATAAACAGATTGCTACCATGGATTTGTGGTTTATGGAATGAATTAACATGTTAGCATGGATTGACAACTTCTTGCTTGAATTAACATGCTGCTAGCATATATTTAGCATGTATTTGCAGGTTTGTGGTTTAAATTAATGCATACAAATAATTAGCAAGTTGTTAACATGTTTCTAGCATGATTAATAGTAATTATCGATGTTATCAATATCAATTGCTTTTAGCACATTTATATCCTGAATTAGCATGTTGTTCTCATGATTAAACATGTTTCTAACATGATTTAACATCTTGCTAGCTAAGAATTAGCATTTTTCAAGCAATAAGTAGAATGGTTGTACCATGAGTGAACATAGGTAAAATGTTTATTGTGTGACTAAGCAGATTGTTGTTTGTAGGATGAATTAGCAATTGCCACCCTCACTAAAAGTCTGTTATTTGCCCATGCCTTCTGACTGAGTTTTTGGAAAACTCTGAATTAAAGTCGGATCAAATAGAAAAGAGCCTGAAGGTCTGACATGACTTTGGTGGTTGTAACTTGAAAATGTCTTTTTAGAAATTTGTTCTCAGAAGAAGAATTCGAAGAATAGTACTAAATTTAAATAAGCTTGTAGAAATATCTATATCACTATGATAAGATTCTTTCTGAATTGCTGTTTTCTCATTCTTCATGTATGTTTATGTTGTTATTGAGAGGAAACCGTGCAGTGCATATTTACATTTTATATTCCGAGTATTTATTTGTGATTAGACTGAAGATTGGGGCATTGAATCACATTCAGTCTATTATGTTTTATGTGAGAATGCAACCATGAGCAATACGTAGCATATATATAAACCCAAACTCATCTTCAATCTGCTTTCAATAATGGTTTAATACCAATAACAGGCTTTCCTTCAATTAAATTTGAATTATGCAAGAGATGATGCATGATCACCTGGTCATAACTGTAAAATAAACCCAGATGGCATGATCAGGGCCGCAAACAGACAATAATTCACATGTGCAATAATGTCTTGTCTTTCTTCTAGCCTTGTTTCCTCTTAAATGCTTCTTGGAGTGTATTTAAGTAACATTTTCCCTCAGCTTTTTATTGCTAACACTTTATTTCTTTTATTTCTGGCTTGTCAGTGCTAAAGTCAGGTATTAACGTTAACACTGGGTTACCCACAGCACCATAAATTGTGGTTGGCATGGACAACAGCTCCCCTTTGTAGGTAATCAAAAGATTGTAGGTTTGAACCTGAGAGTAATGTAAGAAGTAGTTTTGTTTAGAAATAAATGGACACTTTGAGTGTGATTTCACGAACTAAGAAGGATAGAATGAACTAAGAATTCCTTCAGAATTTCAAGCATCAACGTGTGGTTTACACACACACACACACACACACACACACACACACACACACACATATATATATATTTGGTGGTTATACATTCCTGCTCAAATCAACTCTTTTGTTTGGCATCAAACAGTTGACATGTATAATTGTATAATTTCTGTCAGAAAATGCAATGAAAATCCAACACAATGGTAATATTGTGATTTTAGGGTATGAACATTTTAATATCGCACTTCAATAATGCAAATAAAATAGAAATATTCCACATCTAAAATAATACTTTAGTAGCTAATTTATAGTAGATACTATAGTGTTTTAACCATAGAGTAAATAAAGAATTGTTTTGGTTATTCTGTAGTTGCTGTAGTAATACAAAAAACTATAAAAATATAAACATATTTTTCTATGAAGAATGTGGTATATTCTACTGTGGTATACACTTTAATAAAAATCTAAGAATGCTACAGTATACAATTTCTAAATTCACAGTAGTTGATACCACAGGATGATGTAGCATTCATTAAATTGTTGTAAATGCTATAATATATACAGTATAATACACTTCACTATATGGTTCAAAAACACTATAGAATTAAGTATAAAATACTATAGTATTTTTTTCATGGGGATGTCGCATTTTGCTAACATAAATTAACATGGTGATAGGTAGAATTAGCATGTTTCAAGAATACAGTAGCATGTTGCTATCATGAAGTAGCATGTTTGTACAATGAGTAAACAATGTGTGTTTACTTCGATTATGGCTTTAGCCAAATTAAGCTAGCCTAATTAAAAATCTTTTTTCCCCCCATAATAATATTGGAACTCTCCATGTGAACGTACTGACTGAAAATATCTAATTTTGCTTATGTGCTTGGTTGAACACATTAATATATAATTTAAACCTCAGTACTGGCTTTGTCTACATTTGCTGCATTAACCAGATTTATACAGCATTCACTATTGCAGTTTTTCTTGTCACTTTCTTGCCTTGTCACTGAAGTGAAGGTGTTGCACACGTCCCCCTTCCAGAAAGTCAGGAATAACCGAGCTCAGACAAAATGTAAGCTGGCCTCATATTCCAATTAGCTCTTGCAATTAGGCTGGCAGATGTAGCACACGAGGACTGGGATGATAAAATTAGCAACGCTGACAGAATTTAGAAAAGAAACCACCTAAACCCCTCCCATTCCTTCTGACCTTACTTGTGATTCATGCGTTCAAGGTGCTAGCATTGTGCTAAGCTAATTACACGTTGCTGAAGTGACACTAACGTTAGCAGAAAGCTGCCTACTTTTATCAGCGCTGAATGATGTTTGTGTGAGAATTATGCTGTGGTGTTTTTTTGAAGGTGCTGGAGTGCTGACTACAGCTCTGCTGTTAGCGAGCTGTCTCTCTGCTTACATAAACAAATGTCTTCATAGGCTGCATTGTTACTGGAATGGTATCTTATGAGTGGCTGGAGTAGAATGCTGTACATAAACACACGCTAATAATTCTGACAAATTTTGACACTAGCATTTGGCTAGGTTAACAAGTTTCAATACATATGCACAATACAAAGATGTTAGTTTTGATGTTAATTTATAGGTGAATTTCATAATTCTTTTAATGAATAAGGTTAATGTTATATGAGCCCTAAATATTGCTAGCATGTTGGCACATTAATAGCATTGATTAGCGTGGTTAACACATTAACATGAATGAGCATGATGTTAGAATAATGTTTTCCCAACATTATCATGTTTTTTTTTTTTCTATAAATAGATTACTAGCATGAATTAATGTTTTCTTTATGTACATTTACTGTTTTGTTAGTATTAATTACTATTTGCAAGCTGTAAATGTACACAGTCATGGAATGTCACAAAATTGATGTGAACATCACAATTACATTTGAGAAAATGGTTCAATTCAATTTTTTTACATTTTGATTTCTGTTCATTTAGGTCTACACCACCCATTGCAATGCAATTTCATTCTGAAGGCTTTTTTCCAATTATTAAACCTATTAGATGCTTGGAAATTTATGTATGTTTTCACCTGTGTTTATAGAGAGTTCTCTACAAACTGGTAAAAAGAACAGTTGATCACATAGTACACATGCACATAATGTCGCAGTTTTTACAATAAGATCTGTTTTTAACAGAGACAATAACATTTTTGTTTAGAAAAATCTTTTCAGAAGTGTGCGCATTTCAGTCCTGCAAAATACTGTTGTGGAAATGATGACAAGAGTCGCTTAAGCTTCTATTTAGCAATATTGAAATCTGGCATTTGGAAACAAAATGACAAAATCTCACAATCCAGTTGAAGATTATAGTCTAGGGCAACTTCTAGAATAAAAGCATACATTAGTGGTGCATTAAAATGTCATCTATGGACAACCTGCTAGGTTTTGGAACAGAACCTACTGCATAACTATTCTATCATTCCCACGCGAGAGTCACCCAATTTTGCTCTTGATTGCAGGAGTGCCATATGAGCCCAGACCTGGTCCTGCCTAACCGTTATGTAAACCACCCACATACGGCGCCAGGCTCTTCGCATCTCTACCTCTTCATTGTACCTTATCTCACTCTCTCTCTCTTTCTCTATTTCTTGCAGTCACATGTTGTCAGGATGTTATTGACAGGGTCTTTTTAATGAGGTATGCTGACAGGGCGTTATAAAGGAGTTGCCGAGGGAATAGCGAAGGAGCAGGTAAAGAGTCAGGGGGTTGGTAAAGAGAGACTTAAAGAAAAAGAAAGAGAGGTCTTTCATCCTTCATAGAAGAGAAATGTACTTTTCAGTGTCAATGTGTTCTTTCCACATGTCATCTCCTTCTAGAACATTTCATACCTTGTCTTGCTGTTGTGCTAAATTCTGCTAGCTGGCATTAAGATACCAGAAACTCAAAAAAACCTTTGCTAATATCTCAATTAAGGAATATCTTTTTCTCCCTCTCTCTATCACTGTGCACTTCTTTCTTTTCTCTCTAATGGAGCTCCTGGGGTGACTGATTTTGCCGAGGCACTGCAGCCTACTCTCCGTCTTACTCTCCATCAGGTGCAGACCCACTTTTAGAGCTGCCCAGAGAGTGTGGCAGGAGCAGGAAGGTGACCTGTGACGTCAAGCCATCCAAGTCTGGGGAATGGGACATCTTGATGGATTCTCTAACTAACAGCACTCATTTTGCTCTCAGACTTTGATATTTTTGAAGATTCAATGAAATATTGACAGCAACATTTGTCAAGCTGGTCCTTAAGTAGTTTGACGGCTATTAATACCTGACCCAAATCTGCTTGGTAGAGTTTGCCCAAATATGTCTTCCACTCAGGCATCTGAGAGTGTTTTGACCTGGTATTTCTCCGTCTGTTGACATGTTTTAGCATGTATTTGGCTTCTCTATATATCCTGACTGATTGAACAGCATCTACCATGCCTAAATCTCTCAAAGACAGATGTTATTTCTGAGGTCTTTTTTAAATTTGGACAAAATTAGGTACAGCTTATTTTGTAACCACTTGGTTGGTTCCTAACTCTCCCACCTGATGCTTAGGCATTTAACGCCATCTACCTTTACATGTCTAGAACATGAGTTGCTATTGTGGGACAAAATATGGGTGCCAAGTGAACTGCTGTTTTTTTTTAGAGGAAATATTTCTGCATTCCAAAGAGGATAAATCATTGGCAGAATATGTCAGGGATGTTCCAAATCGAAGGGCTCAAAATCGTACCGTTCTAATAGACCTTCAGAATGATTTTTTTTTTCTAAGGCTAAAAGTAACACTTATAATTCTCAATATTCTTTGCATGTTTGAATTTTAATGTCAGGGATCAGGAGTGCATCACAGTCTTTGATTCATGATGTACTTGTATTGTCCCTGACTCTGTAGAAAAGGCAGAGTTTATAGATGTTTTCTGTTGCCTTTTTTCAGTTGCGCAGAATGGATGGGATTATGTCATGGATTTAGCTTGATGCCAAAACTGACACAATAAAGGGTGCATAAGGGATCCATGCTATCAAGCAGTTTTATTGGTACTGAATGTCAGAGATTAACCTATGTCAGAGATTAACCCCTATAGGGGTTTTGTCACTCAGGTTTGGTGGTGCTAATCAAATAGACTTTCCACAATAGTTAGAAATGGGCAAATTAATAAAGGTAGTTTGCTTTACTGACAAAATGTGCAGGTAGTTTTCCTGCACATTTTGTCAGTAAAGCCAGCTTTAGTAAACCTTCAGCATGTGCATTTACAAGAAGCTGAGTTTACTACACAGTCATAGTACACTGATATGCTACACACACACACACACACACACACACACACACACACACACACACAAAATGTTTGAATTAAAAATTTGTTTAATCGAGGTAAATGTTCTGTGAAAATGACGTGTTTGGGTGGCTTTTTAATGAACTACGGGTGTAGTAAATACTGCACCTAAAATTCCGACATGTTACAATGTAATATTACTCAAAACTACTGTTGAGTTTTCTAATAAATCCTTCTGTGAGATTATTCCATAATGAGTGTTTATTACTTGCGCTGAATCAATGAATGCAGATAAACCTTCTGTTTATTCAGCAATCGCTATTTTCCCCAGGGGATTTCTAGTGTTTCTTTGTGTGTGTCTGGACAGGTTTGTGGCTTTTTCAAGAGTGCCCTCTAGCCTTCAGAGGAGTTTTACTACAAATCACACTGTGTTTCCTTGATGTGTACGCCAATCGCAGTTTTGCTCAATACTATTGCGATCTCAGTACCATGAATCCCCCAGCCCTACGCAATGTACATGTCCTATCCAGGATAGCCTTTGATTATTGTTGGACTTATTTTACCTACAAATCCTTGCACTGTAGAAGTGGCAGCATTCGTGGCTGTTCTCTGTTGACTTTTGTTCAATTGTAAGCATAGAAGGCATGATATCTTGGATGTAGCTTGATGCTAATGTTACAAGCCTCCTGACACAGTTTCACTTGGACTGAGTGTCAGAGATTGACCAGTAGTGATGTTTACTTCACAATTCTTGCTTGGTTTGGACTGTTTTTTGAGCTGTGGAGGGATGGACATAATGTTCCTTCGAAGAATTACAGGGTGTAGGATGGGATGCCATTATTTGTGGGGAATTTTGGAGGAAGATAGCAGGGTTTGGTGGTGTTGTGCTGTCAGTTTCAGGACTTTGTTAACCCTAAGGCCCTGGCAGACTCTGGCTGCTCTAATTGGAGGAAGCCCTGAAGGGGAAGTGGCTGGTGCTCAGGGTGCTATGACAGATGCCCGCTCGAGTGAGCATCACCGAAGGATTACAGCATGGCAAGGCCGTAAAGTGTTTATTTTGGTTGCACTAAGAACAGAGCTTCAAGACAATTTGCCCTCCTTGCGGTTGTGCCCTCTAGAAACTTCAGACATCCCTTAAAGTGCTCCGTATACACTTCCTGGCAGTATAACAAGCCCAATCCCGCACTGGCACTTCAGAGCAAAATGTGTTCATTAACTCCTAGCATATGCTCACTTTCTTTCTCTTTTAGCTCCTCACATCCTCTTAAACACAGCCTCAAAGCCCTGAACAAAATGTCAAAGCTCTCTGCTCACCCCCAGAATGAGTGTCTGCTTCCCTCCCACAAGAATAATCACACTCTGTTTAACACAACATGGAATGATGGATGGTGTGAAGGAGGCATGATGCTGTGGACAGTTTTTGTATCCTTGGTCTGCTGATGTGTGTATGGATGGATTGTTGAAATGACCATTGAATGTTATGTTTAAGGTGTTGAGCTGTTGGTCAAGTTGCTTAATTGGTCAAGAAGGCACTAGTGTAAATCAGTATGGAAATCAATGTAACAGCTTTTTTTCAGCAGGGGGTAAACACCAACTAGCCCCAGGCATTATCTGTTGATTTTATTTAGTATTTTTGTGTTAATAACAGAGCTAGATTTGATGCACACTTTTAAATCTAAATACACTCTTTTTTTTGGCTGAAAGAATATAAATATAAACAGTAAATCTATCTATCTATTAGGGCTGCTCGATTATGGGAAAAATCACAATCACGATTATTTTGGTCATAATTGTAATCACGATTATTCAAAACGATATACAGTTGTAGTCGAAATTATTTGCTCTGCTGTGAATTATTATTTTTTTAATTATAAATATTTTCCAAGTGATGTTTAACAGTGCAAGGAATTTTTTTGAAGTATTTCCTATAATATTTTTTCTTCTGGAGAAAGTCTTATTTGTTTTATTTTGGCTAGAATAAAAGCAGGTGTAAATATTTTGAAACCTATTTTAAGATCAATATTATTACCCCCCTTAAGCAATCTTTTTTTTTTATTGTCTGCAGAAGAAACTACTGTTATACAATGACTTGCTTAATTTACCCTAATTAAACCTTTGAATTGCACTTTAAGCTGAATACTAGTATCTTGAAAAATATGTAGTAAAATATTATGTACTGTCATCATGGCAAAGATAAAAGAAATCAGTGATTTAGATATTAGTTATTAAAACTGTTTAGAAATGGGTTGAAAAAAACTTTTTTCCGTTAAACAGAAATTGTGGGAAAAATGTAAAGGGCTGCTAATAATTCCGACTTCCAACTATATATGAACAGTTATTTTCCTCCCTGTAAATAAGAAAAGGGAAATAAATACAATAAAATAAAAATATGAAACAAACTGTACTTTAAGCATTGTTCTTCACTGTAAGAAAAAAAACTTTAATTATAGCTACAAAAGTCCTTCAGTCAAGAGCAGTGAGTGATTTTGTCCTTTTGTTTGATTAATAATGCTAAAACAGTCGGCAGTAGGAATATTGCGTGCTGTCACTTTAAGAGCAGTATCGTTCTGCTTTCACTTTCACATGTCTTTTGATTCTCAACTCGTTTATTACATAAATGAGGGTTAATATGAATAATCACTAAGCACCACGCTTTGACACAAATTTGCATGTATTTGACCATTAAAGCGCTCGCATTAAGATGACTTTAGATGTGAGGTCTGCTCGTCTCTGAGGCTGAGAGCATACACAACAGCATGCGATCTCTTTCGCGCTTTTAAAAACATGAGTGATTTGAATGTACATCAATGAATGATGCGCATCCCATGCTGCATAATACTGTACATGCTTTTTAGTAACCTTCACGTGAAGCTTTGCAGAGCAAAAAATGTGTACAACTGGAAAGGAGCGGTATATGATGCAATAATCGTTTTATCATAATCATTAGTTTCGTTCTGTCTGTCGTTTCGTCATTCTATCCTTCCATCCATCCATTTTTCTACCAATCATTTTACTGATCTATTCAGTTCTATCGGATTCAATCATTCTATATATTGCTCCATTCTGTTTGTATACATAATTTTTTTTTTACATTTGTGTATTACCTTACTATCATTTAATCTAGCTGTCAAATAAAAAATGTAAAAAAAAAAAAACTTCCTCATATAATAGCAGTCTTAAAAATATAATCTTACCAACTTATTTCTGTACATGTATAACGCTTTAGACATTTATAATACATTCATTGTGATGCTTTAATTTGTGGCATTTCTAAAGACTGCTTTTAATTTTCAATGCATTACTGTACATTTTAGCAATGTTTCATACAATTTTATAAACCGCTTATGGCCATAAGATTGATGTTGACCAGTTAAAAGTAATCTTACCAACTCTTAAAATGTATGTTCATTTTTCATACTGTACATTTCTAACAATGTGCTGCTTTAATTTGTAGCATTTCTAAAGACTGATTTGAATTTTTTGGATACATTGTTGTACATTTTGGCAACCATTCATTTTAAACACAAGATCTGCCAACAGCACATGCACGGTTACCATAACTTGCTTCTAAACAAATCTCTCTCTCTTTCTTCTAGAACATCATGGAACAGTTCAATCCCTGTTTGCGGAATTTCATCGCAATGGGCAAGAACTACGAGAAGGCGCTCTCCAGTAAGTATCCACACATCACATCTCCAGACATCCCCTCTTGTTTCATCTGCGTTCAGGCAGCTGTCCAAACCCTCCACGCCTCCCCATCCGCCTTTAATGCCACTTCATTTGAAGATGATGACAATATTTGTCATTCCGTCATTCAGATGGCCACACATTCTTATCAACTCTCACACAGCTCTAGACACCTCCTGAGCTCAGATGGTCCCAAACACAAGCGTTCGGCTGATGAGGCCATTCACCGAGCAGATAATGTGCCCTGCCTCGCTGATGATTTGATATGTAGCCATTAGACAGAGGGAACAATCAGACGACTTTGAAGGCTTTGTGCAGTAGGTGACTGATGAAAGCCAGACAATTGCCCATTGACGTCTGTGTTCACATTGGCGAATGTAATCTAGCACTGACAGCCTTGGGCGGACAGTGGCCGTAAAACCTTGAGCAAGGGCAGTTCCTAAAAGAATACCCCTTTTTTCTTTACAAAGAAGAGATATGGGTTACAATGAGGCAATTGCATTAACATGCTCATTGTTTTTGGTGAAATAGCCATGAGGCATGGTTAACATGGTTTTAATGTAAACGTTGCGTTCAAACCTTTTTTGTGTGTGAAGTTGTATCTGTTTTTTTTTTTTTTTTGTTTAATTGGAAATCCTTACAATGGAGTAGACTAAAACCTACAGTACAATGATTGTAAGGTTATATTAACAGCTGGGTATGACGCATGTTATACAATTTAAAAACTACACTTGTTTTCCTAAAAATAAGTAATGTAAGCTGTTATATAAAAGTTACAGCTTTATATTTCTTTAAATTTTGGGACCATTCACTTCTGCTGCAAGTGCCTCATTGCAACCTGTTGCATTCTTTATTTAAATATTTTCTTTAATATTGTGTAATTCCTGTATTGTTTCCAAATTGTAATTGTATATTTCTAAAATGACCGCGGGTAACCAAACATGGGCAAAGAGGCGGACCGTAAGCGGAGCTACATATGCCTGCTAGCATTTTGCTTACATGGTTTTTTTTTGGGGGGGGGGGAACGCATAATACTTAATTACCTGCGACTTGTTTGTGTTCTGACCACGTGTGCTTGGTTGTATACTATATCACTAAAGTGTTTAGTCTTTTAAAAACTGGTGTAATACATTGAGCCACTAAATATTGTACTTATGATGTTTTTCTAACAGAGGAAAATACGAATGACTTCCAAATACTCTAAATATAGTCTGTATTAGTAAATGGCATAACACTGTACGACAACGTTTCAGATGACTGTTCTAGAATTTTCAAGAATAAGAATTTATCTCTCTCCTGGGAAAAGGAGGTCACTTGAATGGTTTGTGAGCACAGTTAAGTGCGCAGCATGCCATATTATCTTATAATTGTAAGAAATAATTCCAAAAAGCAATTGACTGTGTAAAGCCACATAAAACAAAACAAAAACACGACATGTATGCCAATATAATCAGCTGGAACCAGCTGAGGTGACGAGAGAGCGACCAGCAAGACCTAGCTGTCACTCAAGTGGCCACGCCCTTAATTTTGCAGACTTAATATAACTCAATATAAATGAAATGGATAAGTTATAAAAAAAAAATCACCCCCTCACAGTTGTCATGAAGGGTAATATTAGCTATATGCACCAAAACCGTCTTTTGTACCAGGCTGTAAATGTTATTATCAGCTGTAAAAATCTGTGAACATCTGGAGTTCCTGGAGCCAGCCACCAAAGACCAGTCGATGAAGTGCTGTTTCAGTTACTTCCGTATTAGCTTCACGAGGGAGAGCGGGATGTAGCCGCTTGTTATTTACTCTCAATTGTTCCAGAACTGTTTTACTTTTTGTTGAGCACAAAAAGATATTTTGAGGAAAGCTGAAGTTTCCCATTGATGGGTTGCGCCTGGGAGGGCATCCGCTGTGTAAAACATATGCTAGAGTAGTTGGCGGTTCATTTCGCTGTGGCGATCCCTGATAAATCAAATAATAAAATGAATGGAAAACTGTAACTACTGACTTCCATAGTAGTATTTTTATATGTACTGTGGATGTCAATGGTTACCAGTTTTCAGCTTTCTTTAAAATATCTTCTTTTATGTTTAACAGAAGAAAGACATTCATAAATATACTACACTGGTAAATTAGATCTAGATCTGTAAACTATTTATTTAAATTTACAGACTTCATTTATTTTAATAAAGTGCTTTAGAAATCATAAACTATACTTTTTACCTATTTTTACCTACATTTACATAAACGTGTAAAATAATTTGTTACAGTATCATTCAAATCTGCATACTATTTTAAATGAACAAAATATTAAAGTATCAGTAATTATATATATATATATATATATAT
>CAIGQW010054088.1:240443-255976 GCA_903798125.1 Danio choprae | reverse complement strand
ATATATAATTTTTATTATTATTTTTTTATTTATTTTTTTGACTCACTGTAAATCATATGTAATTCATAGTGTTTGCTTCCTAAAACATATACTTCTCAAGGTGTGATGGGAGCACTTAGTTTAGCTTGGCATAAATCAGTCAATTGGATTAGACCAGGGGTCACCAACCCTGTTCCTGGAGATCTACCTTCCTGCAGATTTCAGTTGCAACCCTGACCAAACACACCTGTCTGTAAGTAATTAATTGGTTCAGGTGTGTTTGGGTTGAAGGGTTGAAGCTGAATTCTGCAGAAAGGTAGATCTCCAGGAACAGGGTTGATGACCCCTGGATTAGACCAGTAGCATTAAATTACTCTGCACCTGAAAATAGTCCCCAGCTAGGTAACAACTGTAGGTAACAGCGCTGTGTAACATCAGTGTGCCTGCTGCAGCTATGGTAAAGCCGCGGTCACACAAGGGTTTGAGCCCCATAGACTTCCATTCATACGAATGCAAATGTGACAGACCAGGAACGCAAGGCTATGTGTCAAGTTTCGCAGTTCGCTGTATTGTCAAGTTCAAAACATGATGTCTCTGTACAGAAATTTAAAATATGGACCAATCTCTTGCTTTTTTAAATGTCTAATCATCTTGCTTAATCCTGCCCCTGTTCGCAGTGCCATACAACAGAATTTTGCATGCTCAAACTCTAGTGTGACTGCGGCATAAGGCTGTAGAGTTCCTTGATTATTACGCCAGAATGAAGGTATTAGCCATGGTAGTAGCCATATTGACCTAGAAAATAGCAACTTTTTTATTTTTTATCAATCTTCGTATGTAAACTAAGTAATAATAACTGTCAAGCTTTAAATATGAAAAATTATGAAACTATTTAGAATTTCTTTGAGCGAAATGCCAATGATCAAATCTGATTTATTGATTTATGCTAAGCTAAATGTGCTCGAGATCAGCTGAGTGGACTCAAAAATGGTAAAACGCAACTATTTAACTCTAGGGGACTTGCAAAATTAAAAAAAGAAAAAGTGGAGTGGAGTGTTCCTTTAATAATGTGCCTGTGAAAACAGAATTAACATTTACACAAACGCCACCAACATAGCTTATACTCTTGAAACCCACGATATTCCTTCAAAGAGCCGCAAAAGGGCTACGCATAAATCCCAGCACCTAACATAATTGGGGGATTAATGTGCAATCTTTGAGACAGACTGGCCTTCAAAAAAAAAAACTCTGGAGCTTTAAAGACAGATTGGCTGAGGTGGTTGAAAGACTCTTATCCTAAGAAAGCAGGGGTCCATATGCTTCCAGACTGACGTCCACAGGTCGCAAGAAGATCCAGAGAAAAATGTGTGGCAATGAATAAAAGTGGGTTTGTACTGTAGAGACATGGCTGGAAGGACAAAGTCACGACACGGTGGAAAAAAAAACAAAAAACTGATTTATTCTATAATTGACTACCCCATACTGAGGCAGGGGGGTTGAACTGGGGTCTGGTGGGAGGTCTTGGACCACTAAGCCCACCAGAATAAATCGTAATCCTCTTTTGCTCTTAGGCCATGTCTTTACCACCCCTGCCCTGTGTTTTAGGAAATGAAATCACTCAGACACAAAGTCAGCAAAGCTCTCTACCCCATTTATTATTTCTGACTGGTATTGTTCTTGCTGATTTGTTTTAGAGCCTCAGGCAGAGAAAGATGAATGAGTGCAGTAGGAGGAGTGTGTTATGACAAGGTTCTTTCTCTGTAAAAAGGGAATATCAAAGCAGCAGACTTGCATTTATGGATGGGGATTGTAAGGATTCAAACTGTACTCCATTAATAGGTTTAGAGCAAGCATATGCAGGCTATCTATTCAACCTCTGAAATGCTTGTTCTGTGTAGGGTCATGAGGACTCTGGAGCCTGTAATTAAATTTGATTCAAATATATATATATTTTTTTAATTTAAAATGCCGTTTTTATGAATCAGCGACGCATGGGGAGTCACTTGTTAAGAGCAGATGGGGAGAAACCGGATGGCAATAAGCTATTTTCTGTCAGCTTAATGGAGCCTGTTCAGAAACGCATTTTTTGTGACTTCTGGTTACCTTGTATGCTTGTTGTAGTAAATAATTAGAGCGAGGATATAATATGATTTTGTAAATTGTCATTTGTATTGTTTTAGAAGTATTTCTCTATCACATTCATTTAGGTCTGTACACAATGTTTAATTCATTGCGGTGCTCTGTGTTTTAGTGAAAAGGCATTAAATGGGCTTGTAGGGAAGCTCTTGTATTTTTTCGGTTTTGTTACAAGCTGTTCATAAATTATGGCAATAAAGAAGATTAATGAATGAATATTCTTGCATATAGCCCAAGCTGGGTGTTAAACTTTCAAAATATGGATGTGTAACTTTCTAAGATTATCAGAACTTGCTTTTGTTTTGAGCAAGCTGAATAGGTTATTCCTAAACTAGTTACATAATAACTGAATCTCAAAATCTGTCACTAGTACAGTACCTTTCTAAAGGTACACTTTTGTACCGTAAAGGTGGACATTAGTGCCTTTAGGGTACACTTTTGTACCTTTAAGCTACTATGAGGTACAAGTTTGTACTATTTAGGTATTAATAAGTACCTTTGAAAACCTGTTAGGAACAAAATGTACCTATAAAAAGGTAAACTGCAGAAGTACCTCCAAAGTAACAAATTTTGTACTTTTACTGATATTACTGAGAGTGTAGTGAACACTGATCATCACAATGGTGACTGAAAAACTTTTAGAACAAAACATAATCAAAAATGCTAGATGGGGCTTTTAAAAAAAACAATATTTAGAGTAAATATTTTTTTCTGTGTTTCAGTTGTTCACCTAAAGCGAAAATCATGTTATGAGGATGCAGACAGAAACATGAGCAATATCATATGTTGTACCTGTAATAATTAGATTTAGTTTCAAACTTTTTGTTTTATATTTTATTAATATTGATTTTAATTTCGTATTTTGTTTAACCAAAACAATTGCCCTCAAGTTCTAAATGAAGTGAGAAATATAATAAAATATGAATGAGTACATTTTTAATATTAAATATGCTTGTAAATATTTTAAAATGTATGTGAAGTTTCACAAACTAATTTCGAGAGGAGCATGTGATATGATTGACTACAGCTGGTCCTTATCGCTAATCATTAGCTAGCCCATCGGATCATTCCAAAATTACTACCTGCCTAAACTTAATTTCCTATCTTCGTTTTGGACTCAGCCCAGCCACATCCACCCCCCAATCCCCTCTATCCTTCCCTTCTCCCTTAATTCTAAGAACGGGCAGCAGTGGCTGGCGCTGCTGCCTCACAGCGGGAGGGCCAATGGTTCAAGTTCTAATTGAGCCAGTCGGCACTCTCTGCACGGAGTTTGCATGTTATTCCCATGTTCGCGTGGGTTTTCCCCGGGTACTCCGGTTTCATCCCACAGTCTAAAAACATGTGACTAAGTGAATTGTATAACAGTCACAAGCACTTAAAGCATACATACTGAATCGATTCTTATAGAACCCCCTTACTAACCAAAGTATAGGTAAAAAATAAACTGGGGGCTCTCGAGAAATACCTGATCTTGTATCCTTCCTAATGCTCATTGACCAGGCGGGAACCTTGGGCTCATCTATCTCTGAGCTCAGGGTTCTCTCCCGGTACAGCACGTCAAACCTGCTATTATAGTCGAGCATTATTTAAGAGTGAACTCTTGAACTAAAAAAAGAAACTGTTCTTTACAAATGGCCAATATATGTATTTAAAAAAAAAAAAAAAATTGATTGAATTTACAGAAAAGGTATTATTTCATGCTATCAGGATATGGGATGACTTGTATCGTGATATGAGATGTTCGTTATTTTTATCTTCCTTTCCTGGCCCATTCAACCTACAAGTCAATAGGAAGAAAAAACAACAACAAAAAGCGAAAAAACAACAGATAGATGAAGTGAGTAAAATTGAATCATACAGAGGAGCCTCCCTACACTGAAAAAAATTATATGATCAATTAGTCATGACAGCATATGTTTTTAGTTTATTGTAACTTGTTAAACTAAGTTAATCCTGTTCTAACTTAATTTTATAAGTTAGCCAAGCTGTTTTAAGTCAGTTTAACGTAATATACGTTCAATTGACTCATAAGGTTAATTTGATTCAGCTTAAAAATTTAAGGCAACCAGGATTTTTTTACAGTGTACATCCCTCTACAGTATGTGCTTGTCCAGAGTTGATGGCCCCATCTGTCCAGCACATTTCTGCATAATTTCCCTCCAAATAATCCGTGAAGAGTAGCCATGTAATATCACATACACACACCTCGTGCAACAGTCTGCTTTGCTTTACTTAATCAGGGCCACAGCTGGTCAGCTTGATGAATTGTTTGCTCAACTGATTTCCGTGGCCTTTCTGCCTGTGCCAGAAGCTGAGGGTGGTTTTACACTGACTCTCAGTAGATTCAGATGAAGGTACCGATTGATTTCTGAATGAGTTCCATAAAGAATAGCTGACTGGCATCCGTTTTCCACACACTCACTCTCACTGAGGGAGGTGAAAAGGCATTATTTTTTTGCCCTTGTGCAGTTTGCGATACGCTTACATGAAGCACTGTTCCATAACAATATCTGCTTTTAGAGGTTTTGGGGGAAGACCAACCTCTGTTGCCAGATTTTGCAGTGCTAATGTAGTTTGTTTGCTTTATAACCAAAGTATAGTCTGAGCTGCTGATTCAACTAAATGTCTTTGAGAAAGATATAAGTGAGCCTCTATCAGGGGTGGACAACTTTAATGCTCAAGGGCAACTCAGTGCCAGCAGAATTCAGTGCCATCCTTAGTCATAAGACTCCTTCAGAACTTATAACCCATGTTTTCGGGACATTAAAAATTACAGGCAGTTGTGTTTGATTAGAGCTAAACTCTGAAGAATTGTGGCCCTCCAGGACTATATTTGGCCATTCCTGCTCTTTAGTTTTCGGCACAATTGTTTGTTTGTTTGTTTGTTTGTTTTGAAAATGCAGTTGCAGTAAAAAAATGTGAAGTTATTGGTTGCAATTTTTTTGCTGACAGGTATACTTTTATAACATGTCATGGTTGCCAAAATGTTTCTTTCGTATAAATGCAAAATGTAAACCACATCATGGACATTGATCCCGGAATGCATACCTGGCAACCCAAAATCTTCAATTCAATTCATCATTACTTCTATGGTGCTTTTACAATGAAGATTGTGTCAAAGCATAGTGAATCTTCTGCAAGTGAATGAGTAAAACCATCTGGAATTTAGTACTTAGAAGTGTTGTTTGGTGTTAGATATGGTAATACTTTCCCTTTGTGGGAATCCAGGAATTGACTCTGAAAAGTAGCCTTTTTTTTGCTCTCAATCATTTGTTTTGGGTAGGGTTTGAGTTGTCATTGACTTGAAAATGTGCTTGGACCTGGCAACCCTGGCCTTATGTTGCATCTTTTCTACAGACACAGTTCTATCTGCATTGTGTCTGTTCTTGGACTGTTCCATGCATTCTAGAAAGATCTGCAACAGAAGTTCCCAACGCTTTTTTCAGGAGACCCCTATTTAAACATTCGAAATCCTTAACAACCTAAAAAAAAAACAAAAAAGAAAAAACCTTGCAGACAATTTTAAAAAAGTTTACTTGGGGGAAAAAAGCTTGGCAACGTTTTTCACTCAGAAAAGAATAGTAAATTTTTAAAGCTTTACCAAGTAAAAGATTAACCAAAATTATTAGTACATTTTAATTAGAAATGTTAAGTTTACTTGGTGAATTCTAAGTACATTTTATTGACTTTTTGTTTGTAAAATTTACTTAAGTTGTACATTTTAGATATATTACTATTTTTAGATTTATATTTTATCCAATGTTCCTTGTTATTTTTTTTAGTTAATCAGTTATCCTGAGTAACTTCAAAATGTTAAATAAAATATGGTGATGCATTGCAACTGTTCCTTGAATAAAAACACTGCCAGACATTTTTATTTAGTACTTTAATTTGAATTAAATCTCTCAATAAACAAATTAAAAGTCCTTTCAGACAGAATGATGGGGTCATCCATGTTGGCATCTTCCTCTTCTGTAGTACTGCCCAGTACAATGATCTTCACAACGATTGGTAAAGCAGGCCTCTTCACATCCTGTCAAATACACAAATAAGTGCGAAGTTATTAAAATACTGTACAGTTAGTTGCAATGCTATCAATGTTATCTCTTGCTTTATGCTATAATAGACTGTATTGATGGTAAGACCTGTGCTCTGTTGCATAAAGGTTTTAAAAATTAGCCCAAACTTACAATTTTGGGGGATAAAAATCCTAACATGTCTTTAACACTTAAAGAACCTTGCATATCCAAAGTAAAAAGTAATTTAGACATTTTTAATATACCAGGTAGTCTTCAATAAGCTCCTGAGATGATTCTCCCACGTAGGAAAGCAGGCAGCGGATCTCAGCATCACTTGTCTTCAACTTGCTGATTAAAACAAAAGTAAATTTTTGTGGTCATTAACCAGTAACAGTATAAATGTCCATCTACATATAGCTGCTTATCTAACAAGTCAGAAAGCAGCTGGAAATTGGATGTGCAATATATACATTTACCTGGCTGAGTGAATGTAGTCCAGTTTTTGCAGAAAGGCTGGCTACAGGGGGGTTGTGGTTATGCTTCTGTTCTCATTATTGATCTAAGATAAATGAAATAAAATGTAACACATTTATGATTTAGTAATCAAATCAACACTTTTGCCAACCACATACACGCATATACATGTGGAATATGTTAGTATATCTATATAAATGTGTTATACAACTTACCTTACATGAGCTCGAATGGTGAGAGCAATCTGTTGAACATATTAGAAATGTTAATGTCAGAAAATTGAATGAACATATAATGATATTACTGATTTAAAATTTTATCAGTTTATTTATTTTGGACTCTTCAATTATCAGCAATAAATGTTCACAAGTATAGAGGCTGCCTGAACATACTCATTAAACTATAGTGATATATATTAGTAACATTACTAAGGAGTATATTCACATATGTTAATGTGGATGGATTTAAGAAATACATCTTTGTCATGTTTTGGCCTCTCAGGGCTCATGTATCTTATCATTCTGGGTTCAAATGAGTTCTGAGGCCATCCAATCTAAGAAAAGTCGTATTTATAGTGCATACAGCATGGGAGGGTAACTTCGGTTAATTATGTCCTTATTGCAATTTACCGCTATGCTTGGACACCCGTATTCGTAAAAAAATCATCTTTAAGTTCTCTGTAGATTATACTTCTCCATAGATTATATTTAGAATGCAACACAGTTGTTTTTGACACAGATGTTGTTTACTAATATGCTAATGCTAATCGGATCTTTAACAAACTCACTCAAATAACACTTCATGCATTCTCTTTAACAAGCAAAACTGCAGACAGGAGCTCTATACCTTTCTGCAAACGAAACCAAATTGATCAATAAACAAATAATGTAACTTACCTTGTAAATATGATATCAGTCTGTGTGAGGAAATCTTCGGTTGCGCTCATCTGCTCCACCCGCCAAGTTTTAATCAAAAAAGAGCATGTGCTGCATAGACTTCCTGATTTTGTGGAGTAAGTTTTACTCATGTATGTCTTTTCATTAGTTCAATATATTACGAAACACAAAGTAAATATTACTTGGGCATGTCCATTTGAATTTACTATTGTATTTTAAACACAATAAATTAAAAAGAAATATTAAGTAGCTTATTGAATTAAATGTGACATTTTGAAGTAAAAAGACGAAATATGATTTATTTGTAAAATGTATTTTGATTATGCTCTTTATTTACAAGCCCCCCAATTTTTTTTTTAACAGTGTAGGTTTTAAAGAATCACAAAAAACTGGGTAAAGATTGATTGATTAACATTAAAATGACAATTATTAAAAGTAGTTTTACTTTTTTTACAATGTGCATTGCTTATTTTTGTTGAATTATTTCAATAGTCAAATAATTAGCTCATTCCAACTTTTACAATGTGTGATCCAGTCTATAGTCTGAACAAAAACTTCAGCGCCCTATATACAATTGTAAGTCCCTTTTCTGAGCGGCAGTTACCTCAGTTTTTTTTTTTCAAGTAGCTGTAAATAAATATAATTTTAACCAACTATTTTGACTATTAAAAGAAATCGTCAACAATTTGTTGCATCATCAGCTGGTATATGTTTCAATTGTACTTATAAACCTTAAACTAGGGTGACCCCTCATAACCACTGGTCTAGAAATGTCCGTTTAACTTGGGTCCTAAACATTTTCCAAATGGAGCCAGAGAACAGGGAGCTAGAGAAAAACACAGACGGTCTACCAGGATGTCCTGTTGAGCAGTGTAATAACGTTGTACTGTAGTGACTGTGTGCAAGGAAACGAGCAAATCAACGGATACTGTTTCAATTTATCTTGAAAAAGAACAGATGAGAGTACCAGCAGTTTATGCGAGTCCCTAGTCTTTGAATCACTTCCATTTCAATACAGAAGTCCTGAACTTTCTTCAGAAGCAGTGGGATGTGCGATGTTTGTTTTGGAGACTGGTTATAGTGTTAACATTACATAACAGAAATGTAGAAATTTTTGTCTAACTCATGAAGGCACCGAAGAGAACATTTTACAATAACGCATACCTTTTACAGCAAAATGTATTCAAAAACGCTAATCTAGATCTAAATAATAAATATTTATGTTACTATAATCAGCCATAAACACAATTAATTGTGTAATTAAAGCAGTTGCTCTACCCTTCCCTCCTTGGCCCTGTTTGAGGCTAAATGTGCTCTTCCACGATTTATGAAGTTAATCCATCTATGTATTATAACGTGTTAAATGGGAACATGAAATGAACATTTAAAAGCAACTCATATAAACACCTTAATCATATTAAGGCCATATTATCATATCATCATCTTAATCTGATTAAGGTAAATAATTTGATTACTGATGTCCATGTAAATGTAGTCAATGATTGGTCAGAGAGAATCATCACTGCCAGCATCATTGGATTAGCAAATTGAGACCTCAAACCTGCTGTATGGCTCATATCATACTTATCTGACAATAATCAATCTGTTGCAGTAAATGAAGAAGTTCAATCTCAAGTTCAATATGGAGTACTCTATATGGACTAAACAATTTTGATAACACCGCAAGAAAAACACACCTGAAATGACAGCATTGCGGTCAGAAGAAGTTTAGATGTTCCTCTTGTTGATAGTCGAGGAGCTGGATGAGATGGAAAAAAAGTTGTTCAGGAAGTCACGACATAGAAGCAATGAAACTATAGAGATAGTCCCACCCACTTTAAGTGGCCCTAAACTGCAGTGGAAATGCAAACCCATAAGAACAAAAGCAAACTGTGCCGAGTCATGCTAAAACGTATCAAGGCAGTGGAAAACCAACCTGAAAACCACTTTCAGTACTTTGAACGACAAAATAAGTCTGTTTGTAACCAGTCTAATCAGGTTAACAACGTGTAGAAACGTTACTTGATCATTTGTTTGCCGAATCTGTGTGGAAAAAAAATAAATAAATAAAAACAAGGCTGGATTGCAACAGACTCTAGTTCATCTGGCCAAGACTATAAGTGGATTCTGGTAAAAAAAAAAAAAAATTTCAATGCTTTTTCATTAAAGAGTCCCACTAGTCCTATGGAAAACACTCTGTCTCACATTTTGGCTCCATTCCCATTCCCTTAATAGAGTAGGCTTATTAAGTAGTATACTTTATAAACGCAATGCGGTATGATTTCCAGACACATGGCTACAACCGCTTCATTATGATTAACTAGCTGTCTGCAAATGAAACCTGTTTAATTTATTTACTTCAGGAAGTAAATGCCCTATTTATATATTTGGTGTGCTGTACAACTATTACATTTGTATCTGATTTTAATCTGATGTACAGGAAATGCATACAAGTTTGGGGTCAGTACCTTTTTGCAAATGGAAATTGCAATTTACATAATAAAATAATACAAAGGTCTTGAAATGTTTGTTTTTCAACGATTCTTAAAAAGAGTACACACTTTATTAAGCAGCACCATAGGTTTCTTGCACTACCACTGCTACGACTACGGCAAATATACTTCTTAGTTATCAAATCATCATATCACAATGAGAATGAAGAAAGATATATTCAATATATATGTTCAAATTGAAAACTCTGTAAATACTAGGGTTGCGTGATATTGGTAAAAACTGACATTGTTTCATTTTAATGCGATTTATATATTGCGATATGAATAGAATTTCACAAGATGACATGAATAGCTCTTTTTGTAAATAATTAATAATTTTAGAATAATTAGATTGCCCTACGAAATCAATGTAAATAAATAACACTGTATAGTCTTCATCGTATAAAAACATTTGTACAACTAATCTTTGTTAAAGCTACAAAGGTTATAATTTCTTATACACAAATGGTTTGAATTCGCTTGAAATCTTACCTTAAGCAAATAAAAAAAAAAAAATATATATATATATATATATAAAAGAAATATTAAGGTGAAATTATATATTAAGCAGCCCTAGTAAATACATGTCAGAGATTTGCTGGTTTTACTCCATTTCTGGTCAGATAAATGGAGATTTGGGAAAACAACAATTACTAACCCCAAACTTTATAGTTGGATTGATGTATTAATGTACAGGCCAATGCAGAGACTTTGGTGAGCGAAGTTATACTGCGTTAGGTAATACAATTCAAAGTGATATTTACGATTTATTTTGAATAAATTACTTATGGCAACTTTAATGTAAAATAGTTTGTTATATTTATCTTCTGCCCATGGTTTTCAATGATATTTGGTTTTTGGCCCTTCATACCAAAAAGGGGGTTTTGGCACCCCTGCTTTAGGGCATGAAATCTCATTTAAAACACATTGTAACAGATTTTTTTAATTACGTCATTCCACCAACTAGACCAACACAAAGCCAGTGTGAACCAGACAAAGCCAGACCACCGTGAAACGTATTACTCTATACCGAAAAATCAACACAAACAATCAAACGCAAGCATTTTCTCTCTCTATTTCTCTCTCTCTCCCTTTCCAGTGGGAATCCAGCGAGCGGTTTGGAGATAATGATATTCTGTTTATTCTTTTTCACCGGAGTTGACATTTTAAAACCGTAATGAGGCATGGGATTGAGAAGCGGTGTGTGAGTGAGGGAGACAGCTGGGCTGGCCTTGTAGAGGCGAGAGGAAAGAAAAAAAAAAAAAGGGCCAAATTTCCATAGTCACATGAGGGCTATCTTTACTCATTCTAAATGTGTTTCCTGTATAACTGATTGTTTCTTATTGTGCGACAGCTTCATCCAATCCTATAGTTTTTCTTCTTTCTTTCTTGCCGCTCGTTACCCTGCTGGACTGATACCAGCTTGCGCAGCTGAGAGTCATCCCATCCTCGTTAGGAGCCCTTTGATCATTGAATTTACTGCTGTAATGAGAGTTGTGAGTGTTTATGACTCCATTTTTTTTTCAGGTGTGACGTTTGCAGCGAAGGGCTATTTTGATGCTCTAGTGAGGATGGGAGAGCTGGCCAGTGAAAGCCAAGGATCTAAAGACTTGGGTGAGTGTCGTCGACCTGTTTTCACCTCAAGGGAACACGCAAACTGTGTGGCTTAATCCAACATGACACCACAAAAGCACGTGCTAATGGAACCACATGCTCTGCAAAGTGCCAACGTTGCTTTCATTAAACCCTGCTGTCAGAACTTGTACCTCGTAAGATGCTTTTTACATGGTGCCTTTTTAAATCCCACTTGCTTTATGTACCGATGTAAATTATTCCTTGTATCGCTCACTTCGATTTCTGGAGTTTGCGTGGAAAAATGAAGTCAAAGGGCTGACAGCAGTGGATAGGAATTCATCTGCCGTGCTGCGGGGAAGCTCGGCGATGCATCATTTATGATCGGTTTAAAAAGCGGATCTAGTTGGAGGGCTATAACTCCTTGAAATAGCATTTGGCTTTCTGCTAGAGGAGAGGCTGTCAGAAGTGTTGGTGGGTTCTTTGTTCTGCTGAGGATGTGGGAGTGGGTGTATACAGTACGTGACCCTACAGATGCTTGTTGCTGATGGGGAACGGCAGCGAGTCTCGTTTGTATTCGGGATGTGATATCCATCGTCTGTTGAACCTTCAAGTCTTTTGGGGCACAGACTGAACCTTCCTCTACCTCACTATCAGGTGCCCTGAGAGAATATAGGCTCTGGTCGACTTTTGTTTTAGGTATTTAGTTTTTTTTGTTTTGTTTTTTCTGACAGTGTGTCAGTCTGAACGTGATATTTTTCAAAAAGAGTGACCAAATAGTACATGAAATATAAATTACGAATACATTTTGCTTCAACATAAACCTTGTATTATTTTTCAGTAACTTTAATGAAACTTTTGAATGAAAACACCAATGATCACAAACTTATCAATGTTTTTATGTGTATTTAGGAACACTTTGTCTTGAGAATATTAACTTAACTCCCACTATATCTATTTTTGACCATCTCCGACTCCTGGATCTTACATTCAGCTTCAATTATCATCAAATAATTAAGCCTAATTTATTGGTTTACTCTAATTAGTTACATTGATTATAAAAAATAAGCATAACAATCTTAATAGCACTGATATAAAAAGCATGCGACTTGCTCCAAACTGTCATTTCATCTGGTGAGAAACTCTGGAAGGCATTGAGGTATGCCATTCATTCTTCCCTCATTAATTTGCATAAACTGTTGTAGATTCATTATTTGTCGACTCTGTTATCGTTATATTTTTTGTGAATCTCTCATTTACTCTTTAAAAACATTATAGAATGTTTTAGACATGCCATGTGGTGTCTGGTTTGAGGTTAGCATCTTGAGAAATGGTGGGAAATATCAACTCTGTCATTATAAACTCTTTTAGTGTTTTAAAATGTTAACTAACTTAAGCTAGCAGAATCAAATGCCACATTATCACATTTAAGCTTTTTACATTATTTTATACTAAAAACGTATTCAGTTTACTGAATGCAAATTATACATTTTGTTGTATATCATTCCATTTTAAGGAAAATTAATGGAATATGCAAATGTATATGCAGTGCATAAAAAAACGTATCTAAAGGAGCTGTTGAAATAAAAATGTATCCAGATTTTTGGTAAAAACACAACACAACAGTCCAAACATACAAATAACCAAACCAAAACTAAACAATCTGATATATCAGTTAGGTGTAAAAACAATGAAATGACACAAGGAGAAGGTACTGAACTACTAAAATGTATTATTTTTAATTTTTGGTAATGAAAGCTTCAAGGCGCCTATTGTATGGAGATTAGAGTCTTCAAATATTGATGATTTTGTGGGAACTCTGATCTTTACTTGTTGTTTTCTATTGGATTCATGTCAAGTGATAGTCTGGGCCAGGGGTCATCAATCTCGGTCCTGGAAGGCCGGTGTCCCTGCAGGGTTTAGTTCCAACTTGCCTGAACACACCTGCCTGGGTGTTTCAAGTATACCTAGTAAGACCTTGATTAGCTTGTTCAGGTGTGTTTGATTAGGGTTAAAGTTAAAATCTGCAGGACACCGGCCCTCCAGGAACAAGTTTGGTTACCCCTGGTCTGGGCCATCCTAGCAGCTTTATTGTCTTTTCTTTAGTTAAGAGTTTCCTTGGCTGTGTTTTGGATCATTGTCTTGCTGAAATGTCCACCCTGGTTTTGTCTTTATCATCTGGTGATGTAAATGTTGAAACTGAAGCAGCTAATATTCATTTACAGGGTTGTTTTATAAAAGCTGAAAGATTTCAGCTTCTGTCTGAGCTTTCCATGCATTTCTACACCTTGCTTCATGTGTTCAGTGCCTTTTTCCCTGTATCATTTCATTTTATTACACACAACTTTTAAACCTAATTAGTTTTGTTTGCTTTGTATGCTTTAGGTGTTACTGACATCTGGTGAAATTCAAGTCAACAGCACCTTCAGAAATGGTTTGAGAAAATGGTGACATGTTAAATACTTATTTTATATAAGTATATAGTTTTTTTGTATTTACGAGTTTTCATCGTATTATCGTATATCTAATATTGTAGAGACCAATCAGCAGTCAGTTTGACATGATTGAAATCTCTCATGCTGCAAACTGTCAAACTGACTAAAAATATTAAATGAAACTTTTATGTAGCTAAAAAAAAAAGTAGCTAAAACATGATTAACTGATTAATATTAAAGTAGCATGAAATAAAAAACATTTGTTTCTATGACTTTTTGTCATGCATGTATGTATGCATGTATGTGTGTATGTGTTTTTTTTTTGTTTGTTTGTTTTTTTGTATAGTGCAGATTTAATAGAGAATGTCTGAAGCTGAACAAAATGGAATTTGAATGACATGCCACATAAAACAACAACAAATAATAATCTACCTTTAAAAAAAAACAACAACTGTCATTTACATTGCTGTTCGAGAAGTGAGTGCAGTGAATGAATTTAATTGGCTCATATCCATCATGTCGGGTCAGCAGTGTCACATACGCCGGCCCTGTTGCTCAAGACATGAAAGCCGTGTCTCCATTATATGATTTCCACAGGGAGTTTCCAGATTTGCGACGGAGTAAACTCCCTGCTCATGTATAGCGCAATCAGCAGAGCTTCACCTCTCATATGAACTCCCAGAAGGTATTAGCACTTGAAGCCCACTCTCTGACTCTCACTGCGAGTGAATCACACAGAGGCAGACAGGCTGCTGGACACTCTGCACAATGTGGACATCTCCAGTTACACACTCCACATACATTACACGCATCTGATCATCTGTGCTGCGTCATTCACATTCCTGGACAAAAGAGCGCTTTATTTGTATTGTTTGAAAATTAATTGAAAAACAGCCATTTCATTCATACAATTTATTTAATGTGATCAATAGTTGTTGACACTGAGAGAAACTGCAAATAATGTTTCCAAAAAGATCCAAAAGTAATCTACTTTTACCATATAGCATGTTCCAAAATGTAAGTATAGTGAAGGCTGTTTTGCACTGTCATTCTTTCATGCAGATCATGTGTAGGTGTGGCTTGTGAACCTGTGTTGCTGATCGCAGACAGTGTGACTGACTCATTCTGCTTTAAGTCACGAGTGTGTACTTGTATGGACACACACACACAAACACACTCATTAGTGCAGAACAGAAGCGTCTGCATTATGCATTAGCGCAGGAGAGCTCATTGCTGTGGATCTGCTAACACACACCTGACTGTGATTTTCAGCTGAAGCACAGGTCTTGATGAGGACTTTCAGGTGTGTGATTTAGAGGAGCAGCTGAGCTCTGCGGGAAGGCGTTTATGCAGGAGCAGAGTTAAGCTCAGGGCACACTGGGCACTGCCAATGCCAAAATTACACCAAAATGACCCTGCAGCAAATATGGACAATGGTCATGTGATGTTTCGCTGTAGAGACTTTTTTTAGACAGTTTTTTGTTTGTTTGTTTACTACAACTTAAATATGGTAATTAAAACTGACCATAT
>CAIGQW010054088.1:219235-234935 GCA_903798125.1 Danio choprae | reverse complement strand
CTCTCTCTCTCTCTCTCTCTCTCTCTCTCTCTCTCTCTCTCTCTCTCTCTCTCTCTCTCTCTCTCTCTCTCTCTCTCTCTCTCTGTCTGTGTGTTTTACTGGCTTCCCTTCATCACATCACCGTGCTTCTGCACCCTCACACACAAACAGACAGCGGTTGGGCTGCTCGTAGACGTTAGCTGCTATGAATCAACACAGACAACGGACGTGGCTAAAAGTGGTTCGCTTTATTTACAATGGTAAAGAAAAAAAAAGAAGATTTAATAACCCATAGTATAACTACAAATGCGTACAAAAAATGCAAAAGAAACAAACAAGCAAATTGAAACAAACCTTACAGAGGGAAGGAAATTAATCTGTGCCAAATCAAAGAAAATAACAAATGAAACATGCTAACTAAACCCTCCCCACCTCTAAATAACTAAAGAGAAAGATGAAAATAGAAAAGAAAAAACATCTTCGTCGTCAGACCCTTAATACAAGTGCACTCCCTAGAACAAACATAAAGACGGTAGCACCCGCTTCTGACCTAATGTTTTAACAGAGAATCATCTACGTGTATGTAAGATGTAAGTCATGTGACGTACTTTACTTTCACTTCTTCTCTTTTAGTAGATTTAAGCAGTTTAGTTTGGACGTTCAGAATAGATGTACAACTCAAAACATTGAAGCGAACCAGAGAACAGGTCATACACACAAGTGTCACACAGAAAGTCAGAGCAGTGACAAGTGATGAAGGATTCCCCCCCAGTCTGGTACAAGTCATCTTTGGTTCGCTTAAATGACCCCCATCCTTTCCTCATTGGTCCACTTGTGAAAATTCTGCGAGTCAATCGGAACACCTAGATTTTTGAAGGATAGCAAACAGCAAATAAAAACAGAAGGGGGAGGAGGGAACAAAGCAACACCCCCAGGCACGTAACACAAAGCTAGACTTTTACTAAATCAAAAATAACCAGAAATTAGTATAATATGTGCCTTGTTTGTAGTCTCCTTCGGTGTTATTACGGATGTTTGCCATGGACTGTACTCTTCATTAGGTCTAGAGAAGGAAAAAATGTTTGTAAACACTTACTGCTTTAGTAAAGTTTCTTGTGAAACAGTTACCATGAGAACAAAGCTTGCTGAATTTCCTCTCACTTTCTTTTTTTGATTCATTTTTACGTGTTGTTTTGATCTTAGACTTCCGTTTGATGTGACGCTTCAAATAATTATCGTTCTTGTCTCTTCTTTTTAAATATTCCGTTTCATTTTCTGGATAAATTATAGCTGACTGATTGAATCAAATTTGTACTGCGTTCTGCCTTACACTGTGTCTAGCCTGATTTTTGCATCCTGCCTCAGCGTGTGCCACAACAGCATGTGCTCATCCTGCACTGGAAACATAACAGCTTTGACATACAGACGTATGGATGTTTACTTGCATGGATCGACCGATTGTACACTTGAGGACAGACTCTGGATCCCACTTTTTCTGCTGAAGTTGACTGGTATAGAATGAATTGTATTTAAAAAGAAAAATGTGTAATTTTCCAGTTAAGTAAACACTGGCTGCATCTGAAATAATCTACTACTTAGTAGGTACTGCATTTGAGTTTAAATGTACTACTCGACCATTAGATCGATAGTATGAATGAGTAGTATGAGTGGAACTCGGCCGTGCTACATCTGACATTTTGTCATGATTACGTGACCTACCCGCGTCATTTGCGTCGATTCACTCCCATTCATGGATTGTATAACATTAGCAACACTATTAGCTATTTATTACTATAAATGATGTGTTATTGTATGTAACTGACAACCATCAACTTAATTTACTCTTCCTCTTCTTCTTAATCATTTTTGGGTCAAAAATGTATGACTGGATTTATCAAATGTTGCCACTTGCAATTGTGTAATGTTTACTACTTCAGATAACTTCAGAACTTCAGTAACTAGTGTGATTGAGTGCAGATGGAGTCTAATTTGCATATTCATTGGCCGCGCATACTAAATGAGGCAAAGATGTAAAGTTTTATTCAAGCCATTGGCATGCAGAAATTATTTTCAGATGCAAAAACATTTAAGCATGGCATTTTCATTACTAAAGGTGAGATGTTTAGCAAGGGGACTTCAACATCGTAGATAAAACTTTTCATTTTTCTGCCTCAACAGTGGACTAAACAAACACAAGCAGTTCATTACAGTCCTTTTGGCTATGTATAACTCATCTACCCACAGCTGCCTTTCAGCCAATCAGAATGTCAAATACCCTAATTACTATTCATGAGCAAAGTTGTTCTGAGCCAAACAGAAAGACATTTCCTGAGGATGGAAAACACCAGTAAGAGAAGAATAGCCTTCAACGATGCTGTTCGAACTTTTGAGAAAAAAAGTACTTGCAAGTAAAGTGACTGACGTTTGTGGAAAGTTTCATTTTAAGCTTTTGAATGGTTTTTCATACGAGTGTTTCTATGGCAACTAGATATTTAAAACAGTGTGCTACCAGAGACAGAAGGGAAGCCGTACCTTTCATATAAAAGAGCCTTTCTGCCTCGTCTTATTGCTGTCAGAGGTTTCTGCTGCCATCTTTTCAGTTAGGGAAGCTAAATGTATTATAACTTTTCATCGGTTTTTATTGCTTATTTGAAGTATGCCATTGGCTACAACTCCTACTGGTATAATAGTGCCAAGACGGCTAGAAGAGTGAACTTGAAATATGATTATAATGGTGAAAACAGGCTTTCGAGATGTTGTTTTTTTTTTTTCTGCACCCATAATTGGGATTCATCAACATTTAAGCCCTTCTGAGCAGCAAATGATTTGATGATGTTTCATTTTCAAAGCACTTCCCCCAAT
The DNA here is from genome assembly GCA_903798125.1 of Danio choprae. Classification (NCBI taxonomy): domain Eukaryota; kingdom Metazoa; phylum Chordata; class Actinopteri; order Cypriniformes; family Danionidae; genus Danio; species Danio choprae. The sequence goes on along the minus strand of CAIGQW010054088.1, from coordinate 232,094 downwards.
GGGTTACAGTAGGTCGAGTGGCCAGCGAATTAGTTGAGAAATACTGATGTAAATTTAACTCAGTGGCACATTAGGGATCAACATAGATGTAAATCCAGGATCTCATCGTACTTGGCAAAATCATGACGTGCTTTAACTAAAGATGCATTCTAATATATCTAAATGATTTAATAGGAGCTTTGTCCACATCTCATTTGCCTGATTTAATATTCAATTCCTAAACTTATGATTTCTCAACGACAATGATATCAGCCAAAAATGGGACCTTTTTTTTTTTTTTTTTTATAGATTTTGCCTATACATTTTTGCGGTTTCAAATTTGAAGTTTTTAAAGATACAGGTGTCATTGTGTCCATGTAAATGCCTAAAAAAGAAAGTTTTGAAAAAAACTGTAAACATGCTATTATTTGGCATACCCTACTGAAAATAAAACTGCTTAAATCAGCCTAAGCTGGTTGGCTGGTTTTAGCTGGTCGACTAGCCTGGTTTTAGAGGGGTTTGGGCCATTTAGAGGCTGGTTTCAGCCATTTGACCAGCTTGACCAGCCTGGTTTAGGCTGAACATAGCTGGTTTTGGCTAGGCTCCCAGCCTGGCTAAGATGGTTAAGCTGGTTTTAGCTGGTCATCTCTTAGCCTGACCAGCTAAGACCAGGCTAGAAATGGCTGAAACCAGCCTAGAAATGGCCCAATTAAGTTTTTTTTTTTTATTATTATTTTTTTTTACCAGGGTTAATTTGCTGGTGGACACTTCAGTCTTTGATGACAAATTTCCACTGTTAAATTGTAAATCTGTAGTAATTCAAAGTGTTTGTTTGTCCACTTTAAATATTGAATCTACAAATTTCAAAATAAAAGACACGCGTGCAGTTTGCACAAAAAGTCCAGGCTACTTAACTTTGCAGATGGACACATTTGGATGTTATGATGCATTTCCACAGTTATTAAAGGGATAGTTCATCCGAAAATGAAAATTCTGTCATTTACTCACCCTTAAAACCTTTTTGGGTTTCTATCTGCTTTTGAACAGAAAAGAAGATATTTTGAAGAATGCTGGAAACCCCTAACCATTGACTTCCACAGCATTTGTTTTTCCTACTATAGAAGTCAATGGTTACAGGTTTTCTTCTAAATGTATCCTAATGTGTTCAACAGAAGAAAGAAACAATCCCTTTTAAAGAGTAAAAGTAAAAGCTATTTTAGAAATAAAACAAATAAAGCCACTGGTGATTGGTTAATCTATGAAGTAGGCGGGAATTGTTTAAACAGAACCACCATATTTGGCAGTCAGGTTTCTCTCCCATTCATTGTAGCTTTATAGCGGCCCATAGTATTTCAAGAGCAATTATTTGCATGCAATTATTTGCCATTTATGTTTCCGACATTCATATATCAGAAAGGATATGGGCTAATGGCGCTAGTAAACGGTAGATGGCTGTTGTTTGTTCTGGAGGGGGTGTTTTGCTCAGTCACTCGTTTTGATGGAGCATAGACTGAGTCGTAAGATAACTTCTGACAGCTCTCTCTCTCTCTCTCTCTCTCTTTCTCTCTCTCTCTCTCTCTCTCTCTCTTTCTCTCTCTTTCTCTCTCTCTCTCTCTCTCTCTCTCTCTCTCTCTCTCTCTCTCTCTCATTCACCTGGGCCTGTCGGAATGAGAGCACTGGAGCTCTTTTATTAGCCCTGCGTCTCGGTCCCCGGAGCCCTGCTTTCTCCTGCTCTATTTCTGAGGGCCGCACTGCATGCTGGGAGAACAAGGGCCCACACGCGTGCACACACATACACATTCTCACCTTGCCCTTGATTTGCTGTCTTGGCATATATGATCCAGCATGTGTGTATGTTGCGTCTAGCGTGGCTTTCATAGAGCGCTGAGCTGGAATAGTTAATAACCTTCTGGAGCCCCATGAAATTAGAGGCTTTCTGCGTTTCATCCTGTAGCGCTTTATTACAGAGATGGCTTCCTCTCAATTGCTGTTATTATAATATCTCCTTTCTTTTGCATGCTCTCTGTCCTTTCATTGTTTTGTTTTTTTCTTTTTAAACCTCTCCTGGGTTATTCAAATCATTGCTTTTCATCTAAAGACATATAATAAAATGTGTTTACTTTTTGAAAGTTTAAATGTAATTAACTTAAATTTAACTAGTTTTTAGTGCATATGTCACTTTAATGTAGTATTTTATTTAGTGCTGTTTAATCGAGATTAATTGCTTCCAAAATTAAAGTTCATATTTACAAAATATATAAATATATGTACAAATATGTGTAAATGCATTTTGCTTAGCATATTTTTGTATATTATGTAGTGTGTGTGTGTGTGTGTGTGTGTGTGTTTATATATCTTTATATATTTATATATAAAGGTGGAGTAGGTGATCTGCCTAAATGCTAACACATCTCTCTCCTGCTGTCCAAAGCCACGCCTCCTGAAATCACAAACACTCATATTAAAGATGACAGCAGACAACCCACTAGATCATGTCATTAGCCAGTTAGAAATAATTATAGTACTTTATAATACTACAATTCTGAACGAAAAACTGTATTATATCTAGCACGTATTCAGTTGCGTAGTTTGCAAACAAAACGTGACAATGTAAAGATCGCTGGTCATGCGCTTTGTCCTAAAGCGACTACTGTATGCTTAGTGCTTGGCCAGTGGCATGCAGAAATTACATTTATTACTAAGCCATACTTGCATGCTATTTCAGAACGAATATTCAAAGTAGCATGGTAAACAATATAGGGAGCACGTCACAGGTTGTCATTGTTCAAAAATGAACCAATGTGAATATAAAACCAACTTCACCTCAGTAAAGCAGGCTAGGCGGAATAGCGCTATTTACTTATGTTTTGTTGTTAAACTAAATGAAAATCTACATTATCGATGCTGTGAAAGGATCTCATGAAATTGAAAATAATCACATCAATCTTTCACCGGAGGATTTCAGTGACTGAACAACACTTCTGTGCATATAACCCGCTCATAACAACACAATCTACATCAGCTTTGCGTGACTAAAATAGTTTTAAAACATAAGATTACCCGTCTAAAAGAAATACTTCAGCTATGGTATCATCCTTCCTCCAGCGTGCAAAAGTAACTTGGTATTGATTCAGGATTTGTTTTTAACGATGTCACTCATGTCCACGTGCAAACAGTGGATCTGCATGAACAGGGGTGCGCAGTTGTATAAATATACATTTGTTGACAGACAGTTTGGGCTACTTATCAGAATTATGGGAATTATCGGCCCAACAAATTTTAATTGGATTAACTTTTTTTAGTAATTTTATAAAACTACATATAAATACATTTAGATCATTTAGTTTAATCATTACTATTGAAATGTCAAGAGATTTTCAATCAGCACAACAAAAAAAAAGACAATCACCTACTGCACCTTTAAATATACACTGCACACATACTGTATATATTATATAAATAAAAACTTTTATCCTAGATTAGATTAATCGTGATTAATCCTTTGTCAACCCTAAATAATGAATTGATTTTAAATAAATTGATTTAAGTTGGATTTTTAGGACATTTTAAAAAATATTTCAAGTTAGATAATGTAGTAAAAAAAATAACTTAACTGAATAATTTATTATTATTTTACATTCTTTCAGGTTAATCACCATAAAATTAAGATAAGAAATAAGATAAAAAATTAAGAAAAATGATGTATAACACGTTTGTGTTTTTACACAATTAATTCTTTTAGAATAATTGTACAAAAATACGGATATAAACTACAATAAACCAAAAATTCGTAATACAAAGACACATATCTATAGATAAGCGTTTTAATAGTTCATATTGCATAAATATTACAGTTTAAATGCCTTGACTGCAAAGTAATGAGCATTATATAATTTTTTACATAATTATTACATAATTATTTTTACTTTACTGTTGCTTCAGAAAAATCGAACGTGTCCTGGCTGAATAGAAGTATAGATTTTATTTTAGGCACCAAGGCACAATTACAAAAAAACTACCTGTTTATGGGTGAAAAATGTTCTGTAAAGCTATAAATGATCAGTGTTTACGTTGCAGAAGATTTGTCAGGACAGAATGGTAAAGCGTTACAGCATAGTGCTAGCCTTTATAATGTGCTCTATGGCGGCGTGTTCTTGTCCAGACACATCACAGGTCATCTGGATCAATCACTGCTCTCTGCTGGACACGTCACTACAGGTGTCTGCTAAAAACACAGCGATTTAGTGAATGAGTGCATTAGGGATGAATGAAAATCTGACATTGCGATACTATGTTTTTCTGCCATATATAGTACATTAAGTTATGAATACATTTACATACTGTTTACAGTTTCAAAAGGTGGCTTGAATAGGTATATTTGAAAAGAATTCCTTAATTCAGATTGGGGAGTGAATTGTGCATAAAAATAATAAACAAATGACAGGCAGCGTTGCAAGTTGCTTTATGGTTTTCTGTCAAACAGTATTCAGGTACAGAAATTGAATAATCGAATGTAAAAGAATGCTGCGTCATCTTCATTGTATTACTAGTAAAATAAAATGTAACTTAATTAAACTTACAAATGGTACAATTTCTTGTGACTGAATATTTTACGGTCTTTGTGACAGCTGTCAGGAATAATCAATTCTGATTGGTCAGTCGCAACATTCTGAGGTATGTTATTCCGAGATAACAATCGCTAAGTAACGGAGGCTCATCCAAAATCTTCGAATCACCTTGACCATCAGTGAATACGTTCAAATCCATATACTTACCGCATTCATACGTGTCTGCTTGACTATCACACCACGTACATGTTTTTGACAGTTTGGCGCCATCTTGTTACTGAGTAATGGGGAGGTTAGTGTATACTCCATCAGCTCTTTTAATTTCTATCAACTTTAATAAAAGAATTAATAAACTATTACAGCTCAGATCGATCTTTTGTGTCTGGTTTTAATGATTAGTGGCAAGTAGCCATGCAATAAGTGGGATAAAGTACATCCAGGAGTTTGTTCTAGCAGAATAACACCACTCTGCATCACATTGAAATTATATATTGGGAAACTATATATTGTGCAGCCATAAAGTGCGTTTAGCTTAAGCTTTCACTGGATTTTTTTAGCCGTAGTTCAGTTGTGTTTCCTCCAGTGGATGTATATGTGTACTCCTCAAATAGTCGTCCACTCTCACACTTGCCCTTCACTGCCAAATCTGACAAAAAGCTGCAGTTTTGGAGCATCACTTTTCAGCTCTAATGGCTACATTCACACTCTGTGTTGTCTGTCAGGATTACAGACTCTCTGATCTCCAGCGCTTTCCCTTCCCTCTTTTACCCCTCCTCAAATTCTGTGAACAAAGTCACATAAACAGACAAACACACAAGCTGTTTCTCCATTCACCTGCTTTTCATCCACAAAAATGCTTAATGGAGATGCCAAGATGTGCATATATTTTGAAAATGCGTGTAAAAAAACTTAAGCACACAACTGAGTAGCATAACCTTTATCTGTTAAAAAAGTGTGCATAATTTACAATAGAAACACAATTAACAAGTAAATTCTAGCATGTGTATCAAAGTAGTGATTTTGTTCTAACAAAAATGGGCATGACGAGATGACATTAATGGACCAACCAGCGGACCGACCACTAGTGTTGTCAGAAATATTGATATATTGATACTAAAATATTTAAAATGATACATAACGATAAGGGTATTGCTCTCGTGCACTCTCTCATCATCAGCAGAGAGATGAATAATTAATAGTAATAAGATTTTAACACTTGTGTTAATCAGAAAATAAAATGTATTTATTTATTTTGTAATTTATTGCCTTTTGGACTGCTGAGGTACACTCAAAAACTTGTGTTGCTTGTTCAAACTACTTATTTAAAATGAGTTAAAACAAATAACTTAATGTATTTTTATTTATTTATTTATTTTTTACTTCTAAAGCATAAAAATACCATAATATGTTTGCAGATATGTAAGAAACATGCTAAGTGAACATTCTTGTTCATCTGAAAAACAATGCTGAAGTCAGATATTCTGCTTTGAAAATGTGTTTTCCGTGCCAGAACGTCTGTCTTTGTTTTGGTAATTTTGGTATAGCCAATTATATTTCAGCAACCCAGGTTGCCTTGGTGGAAAACTGCATATTTCATTCATTTAGTCAGGAAGGCTATCAAAGCATGCGTTCGTGACCGAAATGTGACCTCCGGTGGGCAGTAGCAGCCTCTGAAATGAAACGCAAGTGGTGTCACAGTTCCACAAGAGGTGGTTATTAATTAGCAAATAATATAAATATTATGTGCGTAAACATTAGGCGAGCAGGTTACAATGTAACCCCGTGTCCTAACAACACGCTACTTGACGAGATTTGCAGTGATAAGCAATTTGGCTGTTTGCACCAGACGAAACACGGCAGAAATTTAAATACAGCCATTCAGAAACACAGAATATGCATTCACTCACAAAATGGTAAGGTTTATAACCGAATTAATAAATATTAAACCTCTTTAACATTATTAAACGTACACGCTGAATCACTATGTATTGGTCTGCATTATTTCAGAGTTCTAAAGTTCAATTTCAGATGGTTTAATTTATTTTCAAGATCTGAGGTGAACTATCTGCTGCTGCTTTCGGTAGTATGACAATAAATGTCATGTTGAATGGCATTTAAACTCACATTGTTAGCATTTAACACTGAATAAAGCACACGAGGTGTACCTGAGGTAAACAGGACTGTCAGTTTATGCTGTTGTTCAGCTGCAAGAAATAGAAGCTGTTTCTAATATATCAATTCAAGGTGCTGGTTAGAACAAAAACTTCGTTTTCGCGTGCAGTTGCTTTTATTTAGAACACGGTTTAAATCAGCCTTTACCTGTTGGTCAACCTGGCAACCTGCTCTTGCATTTGTTTTGATTCAGAAATGTAATACCTAGTTCAACCACTGGGTGTCAATCATACATACTCCACCTTTAAAATAAATTAATCAATTAATGTTGAGACAACATGAAGGAATTGTATTTTTTTTACAGTGTACCTGGTATAATCATTATTAGGTTTAGTTTTTTCCTTTTTACTTCAATTGCATTTTTTTATGTTGCAGAAATTGTTCCCCATGGTATCGAAAACAATATTGATTATTATTGATTAATATTTTAATGTATCGTATCGAAGTTGCAAGTTACGGTATTATGACAACACTACCAGCCACATTGTAAAACATCTGAAACATTGTTTTGGTCATTCAAAACTTCCTTAGTCAATGTCTGTCATCAAAGTGGTTTGATATTATTACCTTCCAAAACTGTTTTGAGCGTCCAGTGTGTTTGGTCTTCATCTTTTGAGGCACAAATTATTCATTATATAACAAAAAAATGCCCACAGTGTATTCTTAATGCATGAAATTTCACTTTTCTTTTTTTGATATTTGCCTCCAGTTTATCTAGAAGTGATGCATTTGTTCTCTTTGATTCACAGGATAGAAACAGTGCTTTATTCTCAAATGTTTTATGCAATATTCCAATTTTGCACAAGTTTAATTTCATCTTTGGATGGAGATATCGTACTGTAGCTACTGTAGCTACACGCATAGGGAATCACTCTCACAAAACACTCCAAAAACATCAAGAATTTCAGGTGTAACTTTTGTTTTTGTTAGTATAACATTTGTATGTGACATGACTTTAAAATCGCTAAAAAGATAAAAATCAATTCTCGCTTTTTGTTTGCTTCTTCTGAAGCATCATTGTGCATCATTATTTGGGTTAAATGTTTTTTAATGCACCCTTTTTACATTATAGCTATTCATTTAGCTACTGAGGAATATTAATCAACTACATGTACCTACTATGTGGTTAGGGTTCGAATGGGGGTCGTATAAATTATGCTTTATTAATTACAAATTCTATAGTAAGTACATGGAACATATGTAACAAGCACACCCAAAAATAGTGTTACCCATCATTGTTTTTCTGATATTATAATTTTTGTTTACTCAAAGTAACTTCTCCTCCCTCTTTGATGTCTTCTCTGATTGGTGTTTGCTGATATGAGGGCGGGATTAGCCTGTCACTCTCTGCAATTTACATTAAATTAAATGTTACATGTTAACTTTAAGGGATAGAAATGAAAATTGTCATAGTTTACTCATCCTCCACATGTTCCAGACCTGTTTGAGTTTCTGTTTTCTGTTGAACACACACAAAAAAAGAAATATTGATGAATGTTAGCCATTAACTTGTTTTTTTTTTTTTGTGCTGGTTGTTTTTCTGCCATTATATTGTACTTTGACTCTTCTCTGTGTTTTGTAATGCTGCACTTCTTGGTGGCTCCAGCTGAACTGTCGTTTGAGAGTTCAGTGATTTGTGTCTCTGAACACCTCTGAAACTGTCCTACATGCCGAGGTGAAGAAGTCATGACAGTGGAGGGATTTACTGGGTCAGTAGGACAGGATCCCTGGCCTGGCCTGGCTGCTCTCCAGCTATTTATATGATTAAACAGCTCTTCTCTTTAAGAGCTGGATTTTCTTAGAGTACACACACAGACACAAACACATTCTCACATCAACACATGTCTCTATTTTTGTTTTGGATTTAAGGAAAAAACATCTATTAAAAGCAACAACAATAATAAAAAAAATCATATTTATGTCGGTTATGTGTCAATATGTTTAACCCCTAATTTTAGTTCTAAGTAGTTTTTTCTCTCATATTTATTTTAATGAATACCCTATAATACCCAATATTCATTCATTCATTCATTCATTCATTCATTCATTCATATGAATTCTAATTTGTTGTTTTATCTCTCTAAATTGTTTTTCTCATATGTATTTTGATGAATATGAGGAGACAATATGTGGTACACAAATATTTTATGAATATTTTTGTGGACCATTTTTTTCTGGATTCTACTTTGCTTGTAAACGTAAAGGTTAGTTCTATAAACATATGTAATGAGAGTAAATTAGATGTCTCAAAAATCTCAAGAATTAGATGTTTAGAAAGAAATGTAACTACTTGTTTAACTACTTGTTGACATTTAACTAGCTGTCCTAAAGAAAGAAAGAAAGAGAAAGAAAGAGAGAGAAAGAAAGAAAGGTAAATAAGAAATGTAGCTTATTTACTGCTGACAAGTTGTACATTTGAAATTAAAGAATTCTAGCATTTTCCAGATCAATGATTTATACAATACATCAACTGCTGTGTTTAATTCACAAAGTCATTAAGTTTTAAATTAGGCTCTGCGTCAAGCTTCAATATGTAAATGTATGCAAAACAAATTAAATGCCCCAAACTTTGTATAACATGAAGGAGAGCATGGTTGTAGATGCTGTTATGTAACTAAATCTATGTATTATAATTTTTTACCTGAAGTCTGTTATTCAGTTAAATTAGTTAACTGAAATGAATTATCCGAACAAAAATCAACCTTCTAGAAATGAATCAGACTAGAGCAGAAGGAGCTGCTGTTTGATTGGTGGTTGTTGTTGTTGTTTTTTGTGCTCCTGGAGGACTTGAGTTCACTCCAGCACGCCTGCCTGTGAGTTTCTAATGAACACCTTCATCAGCAATGGCATGCTGTTTTAACATTGAATCTACAAAGCAGCAAAGTGTAGAATTCAGTAAAAAATATATATCTAATTAGTAGAAAAAACAACAACAATGTAAAAATGTAACATTATAAATAAACACTGTAAAAAAAAATATTTGTGTTGGGACAAAATGATGGAATTAGGTTAACTTATTGGTTTTTACAAATTTAAGTAGATTGAATATATATAAAAAGTTGTCCCCCTGAAAAAACTCAAGAATTGTGATGTTTCAGCTCAATTTAAATGCGTAGATTGATCAAATTGAGAAACATGAAATATGTATACTAGTAGCTAATCAACAACTATTAGTATGGAACAAATACAAATTAGTGTCTATTTAGCAAGTATTGGTACCTATTGGATAGGTTCTAGTATCTAATAAGTAAGAATTATTCTTTAATTGATTCAAGCTATTATGTAATAAATAATAACTCGTATGTATTTATTACAAGTACTAGTGTCTAGTGTACAAAAAAACTAACTAGAAAAAGTGTGTACAGTACTAGTTACAAATGGAATACATAGTCAGTACTGGAAAAATGAATAGGGCTTGCCGTAAGTGTCTGGTTGAGGTTTGTTTAATTGGGCTAAAGGTGATCTCTACTGGACAGGATTTGGGTTCTCCTGATATGAGCTGAGCAATAAAGCCTCATGTTGTTTTCACACCGTTGATGTGCTGTCTGAAAAACTGCAGCTGTGTGCAAAAAAAGTGATGTCATGTTTGTGTTTGACTTCTTAAGCATCTGCGTCACAAAAGATTGTGCTGATAAGTCATTTTTAGTGCTTTTTTTAAAACCAATTTCCTGGATGCTTGTCAGTTGAGTGTGTAGTATTGTAGCAACATTGGTTTAGTAGTAAATATGTGCAGGATGTACAGTGAAAAATGGTTAAAATTGTTTTGCTTAAAACAAATCAGAAGCATGATGTGAAAATTTGCTAAAGGGGTGAAAACATTTACGCAAACATGATCCGTCTAGTAAGGTGAAGAAAACTAGTGAAGTTAAAGTTACTGTGAAAAAAAACAAACATCAATAGGCAATTCAAATCATGTTGTAGTGATCGTTTATGTAGTCGTTACTGTTAAAGCATAGTAATTATTGTTTAACTGTATAACTAACAGTAATTTCTACTAAGCAAACAAATTATATTGCAGGATGCTGACATTCCAGTGAATGTTAACAGTTTAATCTTTATTAGAGTTGATGAGCAATATTTTGCTGTTTTTATTTTATATATTTTGTATAATTTTTTTTATTTTATTTTTTTTTTATTTGCTAGTACACACTGGCTGTTTTAAGCCCACTGGTAAATAAATATGAAACTAAAACCACCAGTAAACTGTCTGGTTTATTGACTGATTCATAGAATCATTTATTTACATGATTAATTCAAAAAGGCTGATTCATTCGCAAACAAAACAAGAGAATGCTTTTTATTTATTGATCATGAATCCTAAATGAAGCTCTGAAATGCAAAATAGATCTTCTCCAGCTACTTTGTTAATTTATAAAGTAACTTGTTCAATATAAACTTCGTTATATATCATAGTAAGGATGATCATACTCATAATCGGAAAAATAAAACATAAACTGCTTTTTTGCTCATGATATTAATAGTCTATATAATTTCTTATAAACATAGAATCATGAAACCTAAAACAAAGATGCTTTTTGATTTCATAACCTGCTGTATGTTTTCATAGGGTCATTCTGACTTCATTTTAATAAGCATCATTGCAGTCAATGCTTTTGAACTCTCAAGACATGTTTTTCATACTGAATAATGTCAGCTCGCACATTGTTACAACAACTATAATACCATCATTGACAATAAATAGCACAAAGTCCTTACAGGATAATAATAATAATAACTCATGATGTGTGGAAAACCGTTGTCACATGTTAATAATCATTCGTCTTGTCAATGATGTCATGTTTTATGCACTGCCGCTGTGCTACAAATGATATGCAAACACTTTCCAATGAATAATGCATATTTTTAGCATCAGGAAAATGAAGTACCTTTCAAAACACAGTGACACGTAACTTTAACCAATTTGTGATCAGATTTTCCATTGTTATGCAATAGCATTAGTGTGAATGTTCACTATAACAACAATAGTTCAGCCAAAATGACTGCATGTGCGAATGAGAACTGCACATATACTACCAACACGTCCTCCAACTTACAACTGTTGTCATTTGTCACTTTCCTAAAATACAATAATAATACATTATGTGCTTTCATAAATGCTCAAATTTATGAATCCAGTATAGATTGGTAGAGCATTGTGTTTGTAACCCAACCATCATGGGTTCAGCCCCAGAGAACACATGCATTGGTCAAATGTTTTACCCTGGTAAATGACCATCAAGACCATCCACACGGTCCATTTTTGTTATAAAATGTGCGTTGAAAATTAGAGTTCTAAACGCAGCTGTATTTATAAAAAGGGATGATCATACAGACAAGGGTAAATAGGAGCACTGGCAACAACATCCAAAATAAATTCAAAGAGTAATCCAGATAACAACAGGTGAGGGTCAGGGCAGGCAGAAAACAATCAAAAACAAGATAAACAGTCCAGGGATCAAAACACTGAGGAGCAAACACAAGAAAAATCTGAATTGCACATGAAAAATAACAAGAGTCAGCAATAAGTGCATGTGAATGGAGTTTATATACAGTGTAATCAGAGTAAACTATCTTCAGCTGTGTGCGTGTGTCGGTTCAGATTGGTAACAGCTGTAGGGGGTGTTGATTTGCATAAAGCATCATGGTAGTTGTAGTCCAGGTGAATAGTAAGTAGTGTATACAGATGGCTGAAGTGGCCAGTAATACGTTTTGTGGGCAGTACAGCTGATAATCATAACATTTTTGAGATTCCTGCATGTTCCTTGGTTACGGCACACGCAACACTATGCAGTCAATGTTTTTGCATCCACTAGAGGGTGCTATTGCTACAGTTTTTTTTTTTTTTTTTAGTTTTTTTTAACTAAGTTCCCTGACTATTCCTAAATGTTTATTAATTTTCCTTCGGCTTAGTCTCTATTTCAGAGGTCGCCATAGCGGAATGAACCGCCAACTATTCCAGCATATGCCAGCCGCAATCCAGTAGTGGGAAACACTCATACACACTGATTCACACACACATACACACTATGGACAAGTTAGTTTACCCAATTCACTTATAGCACATGTTTTTGGATTGTGGCGGAAACCGGAGCGCCCAGAGAAAACACAATCGAACACGGGGAGAACAAGCAAACTTCACA
>CAIGQW010054088.1:191412-217353 GCA_903798125.1 Danio choprae | reverse complement strand
TTCTTTCTTCGGTTGAACACAAAACAAGATATTCTGAAGAATGTTGGGGAAAAATCAGCCATTGACAATCAGAGTACTCAAACAAGTGGCGGATTAGTAAATGACAATTTTAATTTTTTGGTGAACTATCCCTTAACAAGCATTTTAAAATGAAATGAGCCTTTGTGTGTTGAAAATACATGCTGTTTCTTTTTTAATTAAACCTTGTGTTGAGTGTAAATTTATTATAAGTCTCTTATATAAACTTCCAGAATGCACAAATAGAACTATTATTATTAATTTTTTTAAACCATTTCCTCAATATATTAAATACAACTTATTTAATCTCGCGTGTGTCATTCATAACAACCTTTCTACCATAAAACACACGTTTGCCATATTACACATCAGTTACGCTTAAAAGCATTAGTTTTAGCATGTCTGCTAACAAAAAGTACAAATGAGAATGAAAATGTAAAGCAAACGTGATCACTGTACTGTTATAGTTCATTTGTGTTTTTATGGAGCTAAATATTTATTGAAATCTTCTCCTCTCTTTTCTTTTTTTAGCTGGACATCTGGTCGAAATCCAACTATCAAGCATTTCAAAAGGTGGGTAACATCTTAAAGTCTGCATAACCCGGAAGCTCTGACCGTTGTTGTTGTTGTTGTTGTTGTTGTTGTTGTTGTTGTTGTTGTTGTTGTTGTTGTTGTTGTTGTTGTTGTTGTTGTTGTTGTTGTTGTTGTTGTTGTTTGCATATTTTTAGGGAAGGTTTATTTATTATTCAACAACAACGGTGGTAATAATAATAATAATAATAATAATAATAATAATAGACAACAACAGCAATAATAATAATAATAATAACAACGACAACTACAACAATTTTGTTATTTTTGTCTTTTTTGGTGTGTGTGTGTGTGTGTGTGTGTGTGTGTGTGAGAATATATACATGTATATGTGTGTGTGTGTGCGTTTGTTTTATCTGCAAAATCAGCATCATATTGCAATTAACAGATTTTTCCAAGATAACCTGCTATTGTTCATTCCTGGTTGCTGGTTCTGAGTAAGACAGAGAGGCAAATGTTACGTGACCTGTGTGTGTGTGTGAATTCTGTAGATATGTTATCCTGGAAAATCAAATGTCTTTAAAATAAAATAGAAAAATCATACCAAAATTATTAGAAATTCTAAAATTCTGAAAACTTTAAATTGGCAGTTGTTTTTAGTGAGTTATACTAGTGTGTGTGTGTGTGTGTGTGTGTGTGTGTAGCAGTGTGTCTGTCTGCAGTGGCCATGCCTGTTTTGCGGTCTGTCAGTCCTGCATCAACAGGAATGCAGACGTCACAGTTGTGTTTTAAAGAGCTGAACACACACACACACACACACACACACACACACACACACACACACAGCTCCTGTCAGAAATGTCCAGGATGAGACACGCTTTCACTGCAAAATAAAACAAAACAAAAACACTACACGCCTTCACCAGCATATCACATCAAAGGCCTCATATCAGATGTAATGTTTCATATATAGACAATATTCTGCTGACATTTATTAATTTGGTAACAGTCCTGGTTTCCTTTGAGTCCTTTAACTCAAGCTGAACAGAATCAGAGTTTCTGGCTGCTTACAAAGTGAATAAATGATCTAAAGGTCGATATCAGTCAGTCAGGGGGATTTGGGTGTGTCCTTTTTTATTTTTTTGTGAGGAAGCTCTCTGTCCACATCCACAGCATTTTGATTTGGTAGTGATGTTTAAATGCTGTAGTCTTCTAAATCATTGTTTAACAATGAATGAACGAATAAATAAATAATTTATACCTGTGGATTGCATATGTAGATTATTTTGGATTGTAATGCTTCTATTGGTTGTTTGTTTGATTGTTTGCTTTTTGTGATAATGATTTGGAATACATTTTCAATTGTAGATTATATTTATTAATATAAAAAGTTTAAGATTTAAGTTTAAGGTTTTTTTAAAGGGCACCAATTTTCCCCCCTTTTTTAAGATTTAAGATAAGTTTTTTGTGTCTCCAGAATGTGTCTGTAAAGTTTCTGCTCAAAACACCCATCAAATTATGTATTATACCTTTTAGAATGTTGATTTATTTTGCTTTTAACACTATGTAGCTGTTTTTGTGGCCTGTGCCTTTAATGCTGGTTCTGCCCGCCCATCGCTCTCACGTGCCTGAGTGTGCCTCAGTCTGCGCCTTAGCTGCGTCAGATATCAAACAGACATGAAGGAAGCAGATCTCGCGTAGCGTTTGGAAGAAATACTACAGTAAGGACTTTCCCAGTGATTATTTGATGTATTTGTTGTGGAGTTAATTCAAGCCTTTCTGCGATGAGTCACACACAATGTCGTTACAAAATTGCTGTCTGTTTTCGAAAGCCTCTGTTTTCACAGTCCACACTACGACACAAATACAGCGTTTTCAAAATTTTCCACTTTAGAGAGCGTTTTCCAAAAGATACGTTTTCGTTTCCTAAAAATGCATCTGAGTGGGGACGGAAGGGCAAAACGGAGACAAAAATATGCGTTTTCAAATGAAAACACATTAGTTTGGACATGGCCTAAATCACCCCAGTATGACTGTGGACACACTATACTTACACACAGTTCTGTCCAAACTGCTTACAAAAGATGACTTTCATCATAGGTGCCCTTTAAATAAATGTAACTAAATAAAATACTTTTGTAAAACTGCAATACTTGTGTAATAATAACAATAGTTGTAATAATAATAATAATAATAATAATAATAATAATAATAATACAAATCTTCTTCCTCCTCTTCTTCTTCTTTGCCAAATCAGACCCTCAGTTCTTGATGTCAGCTAGTCTATTAAAATATCATATAATTAAACATTTTAATAGCACAAAAATAAAGTTAATGCACACGGGGATAAAACATATGTAATATATTAATGTATGTGTTTGATAATACTACATGTTTCTTTGAAAATATGCTAAGCCATGTTATAATATAATTTAATGAAAGTTACATCAAATTTAGTGTAAAATACACACATGCTATTCCCTTATTTGTTTTAAATTTGTCTCTGCCCCTTTGTTATCTTGATATCCTATTGTTCTCAATGTGTATGACCCCATTTATTTCAGTCTTGGTTTGTTTGTCGTTGTTAGCTCTTCCTGTTCCTGTCCTGTTTTCCCTTCTTGTTCTTTGGGTTTAATAAAAACTTTACTGCAGTTCCTCTCCTCTCATCTTTGCCTTACCTCCACCACACTATATATGCATTATCGTATCAGCGAAATTCGATATTTATCAGCCAACATTGGATAAAGTTATAGCTGCAAATTGCAATAACATGAAAAAGGCAAATGCCAATAATTTACTAATAACAGTCAACAGTTATTGCAAAGTCAATGAGTTGAAGAAATGTTAAATAATCCAGCATGATGTTGTTGTTGTTGTTGTTGTTCTGAACAAAAAAATCAATAATAATAATACTTATAATAATACATTTAATTTATGTAGCACCTTTCCATTACCAATGATGATCCAGTGCTCAATTTGCTGTATTTATTGATTGATTTGACTGATTGATTGACTGATTGATTGATTGATTGATTGATTGATTGGTCATCTTGAAACTCAAAGTAATCTAATGCAACATTTCAAAAACAAACAAACAAATAAATAAACAAACAAACGAAATAAATACACAAGAAAAACATCAATAAATAAATATCCTATGTGTGTGTATTTTAATAAACTTATGAACGCAACATGTTTTAAGATAGATTTATGCAGTATATACATTTTAACTTGCAATTAAACATATACTTATTTTCCAGATGGCCTGCATGTTTTATGAGTTAATCGAGTTGTCAATTATTTAAATACTGTGTGTGTGTGCAGAATGAGATTCAGGACTGTCCATGTGCATGCGCGTGTGCGAATGTGTATGATTATGTCAAGTTGTAGTGCTCCATTGGTTAACTGTGCATAAAGATCAGGAGGTCAACCGGGTTAAGCTGGTTTAGTTGGTTAAGCTGTCCTGCTGTGTGCCTGCAGACTAATGAGTGAGTCTGACTGTTTGTCATCATTCTGCGCTATATATCTCTGTTTAATCAGACCTCTGATTGGCTACGTGTTTCAGCTTGATTAATTGCAATCAAGCCATGATTATTATTTAGAAAATCACTAAATAATTGAGGCCAAATAATGCTTTGCCTTTATTTTTCTTGCCACTAAAGTGTGCATTTATTTATTTATTTATTTATTTATTTATTTATTTATTTATTTATTTATTTATTTATTTATTTATTTATTTATTTATTTATTTATTTATGTATTTACTTTATTTATTTATTTATGTATTTACTTTATTTATTTATTTATGTATTTACTTTATTTATTTACTTTGTATTTACTTTATTTATTTATGTATTTACTTATTTATTTATTTATTTATGTATTTTTTTATTTATTTTCTTATGTATTTATTTATGTATTTACTTTATGTATTTACTTATGTATTTACTTAGTTATTTGTTTATTCATTTGTTTATTTGTTTGTTT
Source organism: Danio choprae (assembly GCA_903798125.1). Lineage (NCBI taxonomy): Eukaryota > Metazoa > Chordata > Actinopteri > Cypriniformes > Danionidae > Danio > Danio choprae. Next base: position 212,817 of record CAIGQW010054088.1, on the reverse strand, counting down.
GTTTTGCTTGATTATTTTACTTATGTATTTATTCATGTGTATTTATTTATTTATTTATTTATTTTACTTGTTTATCTTATGTATTTATGTATTTATTTATCTTTTTATTTATTTATTTTGTTGGCTGGTTGATTGGTTGGTTTCATTTTGAAAAGCAATAATGCAGCATTCAACTTTCCAAAAAACAAATAAATAAACAAACAAAATAAATAACCCAGCTAAATAAATAAATAAAATAAACGATATAAGCAAGATAAACAAGCTAAATCAATAAAGAAAAAATAAACGACGACTCTAGACTCTGATGTGTCTTAATTAATCAGCTCATTTTTACGTTTTTTTTATTTTACCTAACCTCTGATTAGTGCAGGTTGTGAAATGTCAGGTGGCAATTCCATAACTCTGTGCATTACATCTGTAAATATGAAACGTATAAAATAAATGAACGCAGTAGTCAGTTAGCAAGAACTAAGAGTGAAGGATAACATAACACAACAGCATTTATTCATGTTAAATTCTGCATAAAGTTAATTTTAATATTGATTTATTAGTTCATTCACCAGTATTAATAATGCTGTAAAACTGATCATTGTTAGGCAGTGGGGTTACCTAATGTTAGTGTTGAAATACTGTAGAAACATTTTGCCCACCATTTGATTAGATGAACAGATGAACAGATAAAAAGCATCGCACATCAACCGCCCACATAGTTACCGCTTTCACTCTTGTGATTTTCTATTCCTCTAAATTGGTTATCACTCTTACAGTAATCCTTCCAATGATGGGAATGTGTGAGTTATATTGCGTTTTCTTGCAGAATGAAAGCGAATGAAGGAGTGAATGAACAGAACGTGCAGTTGTTTCATTGCCCTTATTAAAGTCGTGTTGTGTTCCCTTTATTCTGAGTCCAGACGCTTTGTCCTCCTGTGTTATACAGCTTTCTCCCTTTGGGTTTGCTGGACTGATTAAGTTTGAACTGGTGAGTTTGTCTTGCAGGTTATTTTAAATGTGAAATGAGTAGAAGAGATTTTAAGTAAGATTATTGGGTTAGTATTTCAATTAGTGTTGTATTGACTGGTTATATGAAGTTTAATAAGATGGTTCACAAAAATAGAGATTGTGAAGAATCTTTGTGCTGATCTTTTCCAAATAACAGGATTTTTTAAAATTGATTTTGTGATTAAAAAGGTGTGTAAAAAATGTATTAATACAAATGTACAGCTGTCTCTTTTAAATTGGAACATTTCAGGCTTTATACAGTTGTCTCATGCAGTGCTGGGGAAAATTAAAAGTAATGCATTACAATATTGAGCTACTCCCCAAAAAAGTAACTAGTTACGTTACTTAGTTACTTTGTTTTGGTAAGTAATGCCTTACTTTACTTTTGAGTTACTTTTTACCTGGCTGAGGCTAGATGACTTTCAGAACTTGCAAGTTTTTTCTTCTTGTTTTTTTAATAGGGGAGCTCTGCAATTAACAAGGCACTGTATAACCTACACCTTCATTTACCTTTATACAGATCATTGAACCTTTAAAGCAATGTGTTTGCTACTTTTGTACTTTTTGTCTTATTAGTTATGTAAAATTACTGTCCATCGAGACGATCCAGCATTACTGCATTACTTTACTTGTTACTTAGAAAAGTAATATTCTAATGCAACTCGTGTTATTTGTAATGCGTTACCCCCAACACTGTCTCATGTCTGTGAAGCAAATATTCGTGGGGCTTCAGTTGTTTATTTTCCGACGCATTTGCCAGTCATGTTGACAGAAGACACAGAAAGAGAAAGCACTCCCTGTCTGTTTTACTAATGTAACAAAAATGTTTTGTAGTGCAATTATGAATATATACAAATAAAAATAGGAATCAGGATGCAGAACACAATGCACAGTAGAAAAAAAACATGTCAAATTGAACAAAAAATTTGCGAGACTGCGACCGGTGAACCGCGTTATAGTGAGGGACCACTGTAATGGGAAATAGAAACACATTTGCCTGACGTAGCGAACGCACCCAAGTGGCCAATCAGCTGTCTCCATTATGCTTTCTTTGTTTACTGTTGGTTGCTAGGTTACCAATACTACAGCCAGCCACTCTAACAACTTGACGGAAGTGCACCTAATTTGCACTTTTTTTTTTTTTTTTTTTTTGTATGTTTGTTTTTGGAACTGTATAAAAATAGTTCACGTTAGGATGGAAATGTGGCTAATGACAAACTCTGATTACTGCCTGAACCAGTTATCAACTTTCTCAGTATAATCAGCTGTCTATTAATCTTCAGCTAGAGCTCTTCAATCTCCTACATGGTGTAAACAAGCGATCAGGGATCACACGTGTGTTGTTCCTTTGGACTGTCTGTTCACTTGTGTGAAGTGTTATGGATCTGCGTTGCCCCTGTACATTGAGACTCTATGTACCATCATGCTTAAGTTCAGGGCGGTTTCGCTGTTGTCCTCCATTGCTGTGTGTTCTTTTCACAGTGTCTCACCGGGTCTCCTCTGTGCTCTGCTCACTGTCTGTTCCTTTCTTCACAATGCATTGCATATTCAGAAGCAGCAGCATGTAGGTATAAGAAAACAACACAAACTTCCACCAGCTGCATGGCCTCACTTTGGTTTATTTCCTCACTCTTTTTATTTTTATTTTGTTTTTTAGTTTTCTTTACTCTTTGCATTGAGTTCTGACAGTCAGCCTGCAGGAGAAACACTGGAGAGAAGACTCGTTTCTGATTTGCAGTCATGTTAGGCGAGAGGTTTTGAGTTTGTTTAAAGTGCCCCTGTTATGCTTTTTAGCATATTAGCTTTTTATGTCATGCAGAATTGAAAGATCAAAGTGGAGCGATTTTTAAACCGCCTAAAGTCCTACTGAGTCCTCAGTACTTTAGTTTCAGACTTATTTTCTAGACAAACCTTTATATTGTAAGTTTGTAACAAATATGCATACTTTATTATTAGTTTATCATCTTCATTAGCGATAGAATTAATGTCTGCTTTGACGTTCAAACACTGGTGTTGTGAGACCTTGAAGAGTTTGTGTAGTCGAAGAACAGTGTCGGATGTAATTAGTTGCAAAGTAACTACAGTAGTTACTGTAATTAGATTATTCATCCTCAAAAAAGGGATTACTTATGTTACTTTAATGTAATTACAGTTACTTACAATGTACAACAGTTCTGGATTAATCATTTCAGAGAAGCAGAGTAACAAAATACAAATATATTTCACCGAATAATTCTCTTTTTCAGCGAAATTTATTAAGACGATTGAACATGCTTGAGAAACAACAAATTGTGTCAGAAATGAATTAGAACATATGTAACATATGAAGTATGGTGTGATTACTTGATTATTTATACATGCATATAATTATTGTTATATGTATTATTGTTTGTTACAATTTTAAAAGTTAAACGGCTCAAATGTAAAGAATTAAAAGTGTTTAATTTCTATCGTCTAGATGGGGATTTTAGATAGTATGGAGTAAACAAGTTAAATTACTTAAGTAATTGGGTTACTTTTCAGACATAGTAATTAAAAAAGTCATTGATTCATGTATTTTCCTTCGGCTTAGTCTCTATTTTAGAGTTTGCCACAGTGGAATAATAAACTATTCCAACATATGTTTTACGCAGTGGATGCCCTTCCAGCCACAACCCAGTATTGGGAAACACTCTCTCACACACACACACACACACACACACACACACACACACACACACACACACTATGGCCAATTTTGTTTACCCAATTTACTTATAACGCATGTCTTTGGACTGTGGGGGAAACCGGAGCACCTGGAGGAAACCCACATGAACACGGGGAAAACACACAAACTCCACTCAGAAATTCCAACTGGCCCAACCGGGACTTAAACCAGTGACCTTCTCGCTGTGAGGCGACAGTGCTGACCACTGAGCCACCATTAAAAACATCCTTTAAATACAGTTTTAATGATTTAATTTTTTGTTTTAAAGTAGCTTACCAACACTAAGAAGATGCTGTTTTCAGAAATTCAAAAGCAAATCCACTTTACAAGCATTTCCAAATGACGATGACTCGGGTGCTGTTTACAGTAGTGTGTTTTTGTTCTTAAAATGTGTTCGTTTTATATTAATTACACCTGACATCCACACTACTTTTGGAATCTTGCACCTGAAAAATTAAGCGTTGTGAAAACACAGATGCATTTTAGTTTGGAAATATTCTGCTTCAGTATAGACGGGCTGAAACGCAAACTTTTGAAAACAGAGGTGTGGCTTTACACCGTCACTCTCCTATTGTTTGTCTGGATTATTGCATGGTTCTGTAATTTTAACCAAAAATATGTGGGCCTGATTCATCAAATCCCACTCATATAACCATTACAATAGGGCAAAAGTGTCGACTTCAGTACTGAAATTTTTTAAACGTCCATTTCATGGTAACATTTGAGCACCGTTGAGTGTGTTCTGAAACACTGCTGATTGGGCATTGTGTATCTGTTTTTGCACTTGGTAAACGATGGTGAAGAGTGGCAAACCAATGACCTTCACAGCCAATCACTATTATATCTTTTGAACACGGGAACCAATCAATGGTGTTTCAGAACGCCCTCAAATGTTAGTGGGAAATGGGTGGTTTTTTAATTTATTTTTTATTTAAGTACCAATTGGTACCGAAGTCAATACTTTTTGATGACCTACATTACACAACCAGTAGACTGTAAGTACAAATGCCGGCAAAATATGCACATGTCTATTAAGCATGAATGGTCTTTGATCATGCCTTTTTAGGCTGTATGGTGTGGATGGAGATAATTATTTTATTAAACGCAGTTAAAAAGCAATATGGAGAATTTTCATTCTAAAACACTATCAAAACGAAAACGCACTAGTGTAAATGCCACCTCATGCTCAAATTGATATGGCAAAACTCAGGCCATTGTTATCGTTTGTGTCAGATTCTTGCAGTGCTGAAAAAGTTTACAATTCTGATACTAGAAAAGGACATTAACTATAAACGTGCTGTAAACAGTTGACCAATCACAACAGAGGGTCTACCATCTGGCCAATTAGAGTAGCTTCTCAGTCAAAGTTAAAGGTTAAATGTCCAAAGCTAAATGAGAAACCTGTATTAAACATAATAGGGGCACATTAAAAGAAAAAAAAACATAATTAAAAAATGTAAATTCTGTCATTATTTTGTGACATTCAAAAAATGAATCTCGTATGTAGTTACTGTTTCCTGTGGAAAATACACACAAAAATAGAGTTTTGAATATTTTTATTTTCAGACGTTCAAAGTGAAGCTGGTCATGTGATTGTTTATATGCAAATTGGTCTAGAATCAAACCAATTTTTTTGTTGCGCAAGATTCACGTAAGTGCATAAACGGTAATAAATAATAAATAAATGATTTTTTTAAACAAATTTCATCACTTTGAGTGAAAATGATATCAAATAACTATATCTGCTCATATAATATAATTCCACCGCCTAGCTCTGATTAAAAGCCAGATCAAATCTTTCCACAGACACATAATGAACTCATATGATGAACTCAAACTAATGACGAAATTTCCATTTTTCTCAGTGAAATCTTTCTTTAATACACTACAGTTTCAACCCTGTTTTGCAATATTTTCCGTTTTTTGCTCATCATCTGAGTGAGTTTGTTCTTCATCCGTTCATCCCACGGTTCATTTCAGTGTTTAATGTCTTTGAGCGTGTCATTGTCTCTGTGTTTGCCGGTGTGTGTGTGTGTTCAGTGTGATGGCATGGTTGTAATGCACGCTGGGATTTCTGTCCTCTCTTTCCTACTTCCTTTCTCTTTCCTGCTCCACCCAAACTCGATCTGTCTCTTTAGCCTCACTTACATTTGTTCTCACTTGAGTCACATGATCATGAGGTCATTTCCTGCTGTCCACTGTTTTAACTGACATGTGTCCCTCTTCTCTGCAGGGGATGTGCTTTTCCAGATGGCCGAGGTTCACCGGCAGATTCAAGTGCAGTTAGAGGATATGGTGTGTATTTTGCTTTACCATCCTACATTAAAAAGGATCTGTTTAAAATGAACTATATTTAAATAAGTTTTCCTTACATGTTCGCTTATTAAAGACGAGTCGAATCTAGTCTGCTGAGTTGTAAAGCTCTGTTTACATCGAGCTGCATCCATGTGCAAATAATAAACCCATTTCCATTGAATAATTAATGTAACTTCTAAATAAAAACACAAACTTCCACCCTCATGCTATTGGAGGCCATGTTTAGTTCAGTTTAGCTCTAATTAGCCACAACAAGTCTTTAAAGGGGTCATGAACTACCTTTTTTATTCATTTGTACTGTTCTCTGAGGTCCACTCAAAATGCTATCAAGATTTTTTCGCACAATTAACATAATTTAGCAGTAATAGACTATTTTCTGTCTCTCTTTTTTTGAGCACCCTTATTAGAACACACAGATTGAATTGGTGTGATGGATTGTGGACACCTACTCGTATGATTGGCTGACAGTTTTGCACATTTAAACATTGTTAACAAGTCTTTTTCAACTGTCTTTATTGTTTGTTTAGGAACTTTTAACATGTACTAAAGACAACAAAACAACACGCAACGTTTAAAAATAAAATAATAATAAAAATAATCACAATAAAAATTACAAGTATACAATTAAATAAATGCATGTACAAACACATACGATATAAAGTTATCAAAACAATGGTATATTAATAGCAGGTGATACAACATACAAGTTATATAGACAAAAGATTCATTTTCTCTAGGTTTTCTCTTAACTAGAGTGTATATGTATATTTTTTCAATGCCAAACAGTGAGACAATTTTTGCAACCATTGTTTAAAAGGAGGGCTTTCTGTGTTTCTACAACATTATTAACAAGTTGATTAGAAGTATAAGTGTATGTTATAAAAACTTAGATACTCAATCATGTGGTTAGACATTTTTGTCAGATCCAATATAGTCTGAACAGAAAATACTGTCTTTCAGAAAATACTGTGTTGTACAGTCGTGGCCAAAAGTTGAGAATTACATAAATATTGGAAATTGGAAAAGTTGCTGCTTAAGTTTTTATAATAGCAATACTCCAGAATGTTATGAAGAGTGATCAGATGAATTGCATAGTCCTTCTTTCCACTGCATTTCATTAAAGGACCTGCTGAAATCATTTCAGTAATCGTCTTGTTAACTCAGATGAGAATGATGATGAGCACAAGGCTGGAGATCATTATGTCAGCCTGATAGGGTTAGAATGGCAGACTTGACATGTAAAAGGAGGGTGATGCTTGAAATCATTGTTCTTCCATTATTAACCATAGTGACCTGCAAAGAAATGTGTGCAGCCATCATTGTGTTGCGTAAAAATGGCATTACAAGCAAGGATATTGTGGCTACTAAGATAGCACCTAAATCAACAATTTAGAGGATCATCAAGAACTTCAAGTAAAGAGGTTCAATTCTTGTTAAGAAGGCTTCAGGGCATCCAAGAAAGTCCAGCAAGCGCCAGTATCATCTCCTAAAGAGGATTCAGCTGTGGGATCGGAGTGCCACCAGTGCAAAGCTTACTCAGGAATGGCAGCAGGCAGGTGTGAGCGCATCTGCACGCACAGTCAGGCGAAGACTTTTGTAAGATGGCCTGGTGTCAAGAAGGGCAGCAAAGAAGCCACTTCTCTCCAAAAAAACATCAGGGACAGATTGATCTTCTGCAAAAAGTATGGCGAATGGACTGCTGAGGACTGGGGCAAAGTCATATTCTCCGATGAAGCCCCCTTTCTGATTGTTTGGGGCATCTGGAAAAAGGCTTGTCCAGAGAAGAAAAGGTGAGCTACTATCAGTCCTGTGTCATGCCAGCAGTAAAGCATCCTGAGACCATTCATGTGTGGGGTTGCTTCTCATCCAAGAGAGTGGGCTCACTCACAATTTTGCCCAAAAACACAGCCATAAATAATAAAGAATGGTACCAAAACACCCTCCAACAGCAACTTCTTCCAACAATTCAACAACAGTTTGGTGAAGAACAATGCATTTTCCAGCACAATGGAGCACCGTGCCATAAGGCAAAAGTGATATCTAAGTGGCTCGGGGACCAAAACATTGAAATTTTGATCCTCTAGGCCAGCCTGACCTGCCGGTGCCCTACCACACCTGCACCTTTTCCACGATGGACACCCAGCTTCTCCAGCCTCCGGCGCCTAGACTGCAGCTCCACACAGGACGTTTGGGCAGAAAAATAATGATCATGCCCAACAGAGCCTGGTTTCTCTAGGGTTTTTTTTTTGTTTGTTTGTTTTTTTTTTCCCCCTCTCCACTGTTGCCACTGGCTTGCTCAGATCGGGACTTGTGGAGCTGTGCTTCGGTGGATTTGCTCTTCAGTATTTGAACATTCAGCAGTGAAACTTGAACTAAACTGAACTAAACTGAACATCTGGACTTTACTAGAACATGTTAAGCTGCTTTGACACAATAAACATTGTAAAAAGCGCTATATAAATGAACTTGAATTGAATTGAAATTTTGGGTCCATGGCTTGGAAACTCCCCAGATCTATTAATCCCATTGAGAACTTGTGGTCAATCCTCAAGAGGCGGGTGGACAAACAAAAACTCACTAATTCTGACAAACTCCAAGAAGTGATTATGAAAGAATGGGTTGCTATCAATCAGGATTTGGCCCAGAAGTTGATTAAGAGCATGCCCAGTCGAATTGCAGAGGTCCTGAAAAAGAAGGGCCAACACTGCAAATACTGACTCTTTGCATAAATGTCATGTAATTGTCGATAAAAGACTTTGAAACGTATGAAGTGCTTGTAATTATATTTCAGTACATCACAGAAACAACTGAAACAAATATCTAAAAGCAGTTCAACAGCAAACTTTGTGAAAACTAATATTTGTGCCATTCTCAAAACTTTTGGCCACGACTGTACTGTACCTACAAACAAATCCATGATAAGGTGTTGCAGACTGAGAATCAATTTATTCTTCCATAAGCCCATAATCCTTTATCAGGCACAAAAAAAATGTTTGTCCTTTTCGAATGTTGGCATTGATTGCCTCTTTCAATATTTATCTTTTTTACATTCCTTAATCAGTGGGCGGAGCTAAACAGGCAGTGATGTAGAAGTGGGACAAGGTGATCATAATCTGTGGAGGCGGTGTTTAGACACCATTATGTAATAAAGTGACATTTTGCAACCTGTCGTTTTGGCAGATTATTTTCAATATAAGCTGATTTTAGACTGAGACCGTTTTCAGGCTTGAAACATGCAGGATGTTTTAAGCCCATCGACCTCTTATGTGTCGCATGATCAAAGGAAAATGTAATTTTCTCAGTTCAAGGCCCCTTTTTTTTTAAAGATGCATGAGTTATTATTGTTTGTGTTCATCAACATTACTACTGTATGCTTTAATGAAACCCCAATGACAGTCTGTCCACATCGGACATGACACAGCTATGAGATGTGATAAAATCAATCAAAAAGCATAGAAAATCACAATGAAAGAGCGTGGATGGACTTGCTCACTGCAGCCACCATAAGCCTCATAAACATGGACCATTTTACCATTATTAGAAGTACAAACTGAGTAGACTAGTAAAGAAAATGTCGTCATTTATTTATTTTAGTTAAATTTAAGTTTTCTTAACTTATCTCAATCAAACTGACAAAAAAAATTTGTATTACTTAAATGTAGTGATTAAACCTGGTTAAATTATTAAAATAAGTTAAAGCAACATAAAAAAATATTTGTCGTCTTGACTTTCATTACTATTTTTACAGTGTACTCTACCATCTTCAAAATAAAGGTTCCAGAACTTATTTTAAGACTCATCTTGATTCCCTAAAGAAAACATTGTTAGTGAAAAGTTTAAGCATTTGAATCATCTAAAGAATCATTTTCACCAAAAAAAGAAATTGAAGTGGTTAGCACTGTCGCCTCACTGCAAGTAGGTCGCTGGTTTGAGTCCCGGCTGGGTCAGTTGGCATTTCTGTGTGGAGTTTGCATGTTCTCCCTGTGTTGGCGTGGGTTTCCTCTGGGTGCTCCCGTTTCTCCCACAGTCCAAAGACATGCGCTATAGGTGAATTGAATAAACTAAATTGTCCGTAGTGTATGAGTGAATGAGTGTGTTTGGATGTTTCCCAGAGATGGGTTGCAGCTGGAAGGGCATCTGCTGTGTAAAACATCTGGATAAGTTGACATTTTATTCTGCTGTGACGACCCCTGATGAATAAAGGGACTAAGCTGAAGGAAAATGAATGAATGAATGAATGATTGAATGAATGAGTATAAAGTTTATTTAGATATTAATGGGAACAACAATGGTGTATAAAGAAATTGCATTTTTATTTTTGTCATGGAATACACTTGTTGGATCAAGTTGTGTTCTCTGTTTTCATATTTATTTTTCCTTTAATACATGTCAAACAGGTAAATACATAATCCATTGTAGTTACACTAAATAGAGCACCACTACTTGAGTTTATCACTGCCATCGTGTTTATGTTGTGGGTCCAGCCACAGTGTTAAATAAATGCTGACAATACAGAAATAAAATAACATAATAAAAACAAGAAAATACCTTTTATTGTGTGCTGCGGTGTCAGGTCTGGTTAGGACAAGGTTATACTAAAGCTCTCAGTAGTGCACTGAATCTTTAACATTCCTTGACATGTTGTACAGTATATTGTTCTGTACAAATCTGTGCTTTCGGGTTATTAAAAAGGCTTTTTTTTTTACAATGTTATGCATTTGTTTTGTTTGCTTGCTTGCAGTTGAAATGTTTCCACAATGAGCTGCTGTCGGAGTTGGAGAAGAAGGTGGATTTGGACGCGAGATACTTAACTGTGAGTCTATGGCAAATCCCACTCCTTGTAACACAACAGACTGACAACACACACTAACATTTACTCTACTTTAGTAATGCACGTTCATCTATTATGCACACACAAGCACGCACACACACACACACATGCACACACACACACACTTTCAAAAATCCATTAAACCCATCACAATTGGATGAAGAAAAGCACTCTGTTTGTTTGTTTGCTTGGTGTTTTTTTTTTTCTTATGTTTCACTTGTAAATGCTTTATGGGTTGTATTATGGAAGTAAAGTGGTTTGTGAGTGGCGTTAATTGTCGGTTGATGTTAAAATTATTCAACAATATAGCCGATTTAAATAAATCCAGTTACATATCCAATTCAAATGGATGTGTGCTATTTTATTTTTGCATAACTTCACTGCATTAGATATTTTTTTTAACGCATATAGCATTCAGTTATCATTGTAAAAAATAAAAGGTTTGGTTTTGATACTGTTGTTTCAATAATTTTGAAAGAGGTTGCTTTTTGAAAGAGTATTGTACTTCATTTATTTAGGAAGTATTGTACCAACACATGCATTTTTTTTTACCTTATTTACCCCCAAATTGTAGAGTTACTCTTAAAAAATGCATATTAGTGCCTAAAAGGTATTATGCAAGGTTGTTATTTAAAATGAATGTTTTCTATTTGAATAAACTGTCAATTGTAATTCATTCATTCAGATGAAATCAGTATTTTTTTCATATGATTCTTCATGATTTATTCATTTTTTGCGCTATACAAATAATGAGTTAATAATTAAATAGGAAATAATGAATTAATAAATATAAAAAAAGCTTCTCCATCAATGTAGAGTGTGTTTGCTGAGAAATAGCAATGTTTTTTGTTCTTAAAAAATATACAAATAAATAAACTAGAATCCTACTAATGCCAAACTTCTGAACGGTCACGTTAATAGGGTTATTTAGCTTATTTTGAGTCAAATTTTGTCACACATCTTGGCAGTCTGATGAAATATTAAGCCAAGAGTATTTACAAAATTGGATGACTTTGCTGCGACTGCTTTGGATATATACTAAACATTTAGGCAAATGTGTTGGGTAATTTGCAAACAGTTTACTGTTAATGCATTTGGCAGATTATTTCATCCAACGCAACTTCTCTGTGTGTCTTTGAGTCAAACATACAACCTTGTCATTGCAGGGGGAATTACAAAAAAGAAACCTGCAGAGTTTATGTACATTACACATATAATAAACCTATGGAACAAATTAGGAGACCACTTGAAAATTCAGTTTTTCTGGATTTATGATATGTAGTTTAAGGAAAAACATATTTTTTCTTTTACTTTGTAAGCCATTGATGATATTTGTTCCAAATGTAAAATAGATAGGTTGTGTTTTGAGCATTTTTGCAATATAATAAAGAATGCCATGTTTTCAGACATGATTATAGTCGTTAGACAACACAATAGCAATGGTTTAATCAGAAGAGTTGAGAAATCAACATTTGAGGAAATAACATTTAATTTTAGAATTAAATTGGAATAAAATAAACTTTAAATGTCCCATGAAGTGCTTTTGAATTGTGCATTTTTGTTCGATGTGTGTTGTAATAAGAAGATAAGGCATGGGATAAAGTAGCTCCCTTTTTTTAATCAGCCAGTATCAGCTACCGGCAGCTAGCTCTCTGCAACTCACACGGTCGCCCACTGAAGCTGAGCAGGGCTGTGCCCGGTCAGTACCTGGATGGGAGACCACATGGGAAAGCCAGGTTGCTGCTGGAAGTGGTGTTAGTGAGACCAGCAGGGGGCGTACAACCTGCGGTCTGTGTGGGTCCTAATGCCCCAGTATAGTGAAGGGCACTCTATACTGCTCAGTGAGCGCTGTCTTTTGGATGAGACGTTAAACCGACTCTCTGTGGTCGTTAAAAATCCCAGGATGTCCTTCGAAAAAGAGTAGGGGTTTAACCCCGGCATCCTGGCCAAATTTGCCTACTGTTCATCGTGGCCTCATAGCGTTACCCCATAGCTTTGACAGCGCTTTGAGGGTCCAGAAAAGCGCTAAATAAATGTAAGGAGTTATTATTATTATTTTGCTTTTATCACAGCTCTGCATCAACTGAAAAGCAAACGAGAAGCGTTATGACATGGGCAAAATGGGGGGTATTTTCAGTTTTTAAAAAATTGTTGATTCATTTAGCCAGAAATGACAAACTGCAAGCATTAGATGTTTATATCTACTAAATGTGAATTTTGTCATAGATATCCTTAAGACTAAGTGCTAATCCCAGTTCTACTTAATTCTCTGTTGCTTGATGGCATATGGCTAAAGCCTGGTTTATACTCTGTGTTCGCATGCATCCGTGCATGTGACACCATTTCGGTTGACGAAACCTTTTTTGTAACTTTGAGCATGGCTCCGCATCCGAAAATGAATGATTTGGAGCATGTGCAATACCTTTAGAAATCCAAAACAAACGCCTGATGTGAAGTCTTTGAGGTTTCTTTTGAAGCTTTAAGGAAAAATAATGCATATATTTAGAAAGTAAAGCATATATTTGGGCTTTTTAAGTAAATTATTTATTTTTATTTTTAAGTTACTCATTTCCCTAACTGTACTCAAAACAAACATTATCATGAGTGTCCTTTGATATTATCCACAACCTATTCATTTTATACATAACTAAATTCATTCATTTAGCAACTCTACTCGCTGACTTCTTTACTACTCGTATATCGTGACAGTTACTTCGAGTCACCACCTGTTTTTGCAAATAATAGTACAATGACAAGCGCGTCAAGTATTAAAGCCTTCACGTCTCGTGGCTGTGCGCACACACTCAGGAGAAGCTTACGCTGCAGACCCAGGCAAAAGTATAAAGGCCATATAGCCTTTCAAACAGAGATTTTTCAGGACCACACTACAAACCAAGGGGTATGAGAAATGTCCATGACTACATTAATAAGGAGTGTTAATACAAACAAGCATCTGATTTATTACACTTCATAATGACATTAATATTTGTATGGTTCGTTTAAATAAAAATGGCTTAAATTTGCTAACGATTGTCCCTTATAATAAGCACTGCAAAATATTGCGCAATATATTTGTAATTCTGAAAACCATATCTGATGACTTAGGCTAGTCTGTCAGAAAAGTCTGGTGGCAGTGAAATGGCTTTTTGCAGCACATCTGGTATAATGTTAATGTTGTTTTCTTGTGGTTACATCCATGAATATAAGAGCACTTGGTGAATACAGTACAGTCTACATGATACCAGTTGTAACAGGGATGCCCAGAACGTTGTACACTTGCGAGCTGAAAATGATTTACGTTTGTCCAAATACAGCACTAAACAACGTTGCGAGCTGAGCCTATCACATCAAATGCGATGTTCTGAAAACACAAGATCTACTGCACTGCCTTTTTGTTGCCATTTAATAAAGAGCAGTGCACTGCGCTTTTTTTTTGTTATGTTACTAGGCAACGGTTGTATAAATGGTCTTGGTGCTAAAACACACGACATCAAAAATGCAAGGTTTTCAGTTCATTCATACAGAAAGTTAGCATCAATGCTCACACAGTGCAGTGCATTAAAGCTGAACTTTTATATGCTCGAAACATGCATTTTTTTTTTCAATATGATGAAATGTGTGTGTAGTAGTGCTGTCCCATTTCTTAGGGGACTATTAATACCCCTACTCCTTCACACTTTGTTTCAAAGGCCAAGTAGAAGGCGAAGGAGTATAAAATAGAATTGGGATTGGGCCTAACATCCTGTTACTAACATCTAACAAGTATATATATATTTTTCTTTTTCACATTTCATGGAGACTTTCAGATTTTACTAAAGCCCCTACCTAAAACATCTAGTAAATCATGAGAAACTGAGAAATTTCAAGTGGTCTCAGATTTGATTAGATTTTTTTACCCATAGCATTACACCATAAACAACTTTCCTACTCCAAGTAGTTAGTGTGGTAATCCAAGCTTTTCCAAAGATCTGCATCTTCAGACATGGCTTTTACCTTCCTGTAGTGTCAAGCTTGTTTTCCCCATCATCCTTGTTTCCACTATTTTCACCAAACGAAAAAAAAAAGAACACCGTTTGCTGCAGATTAAAGTGTGTTTGTAGCAGAGCTGCGAGAGATATCTTTAGCCTGTGAGTGGGCTGTGCGGAGCTTCATTGGGGGGTTTGGGAGACTAGGTTTGGGCGTCACTTGTCATCACATTGTATTCACATAAAATTAAAGCCTTGCTGTCTTGCCTTATTCACCGGCCTGTGGTCGTTCCCCTTGGAAACCAAACACTCCCCACCCCCCACCCTACCCCCCTTCAGTCCACACATTCTGTGCAACACGTTGAGTATTTGCTGTGAGATGTCTATTAAGGGCTGGAAGGTTGTGATTATATCCATTTTGTGATTCTGCTGCTCTAATTTGTAGAGATTTGACATGCTCATAGTGGATGATTTAGTGCTAGTGAGTTTGAGGGAAAAAAAATGTTTGATAGGTCCCAAAGGCATATTCTGTCTAGTCCACAACAAATAGCTAAGAGAGAGCTATTAGCTGTTAATGTAGATCCAGATGGTTGTTGTGGTAAAATAAACACTGATATGGGTTTGTATCACCCTGAAGGCATTTTTATTTTTTCATAATAATTGCATGGATGGTAGTGATCCCATGTTTTAAATGGTTACTTTCAACATAAGTAATTAAGCCAAAACTGTTTGGCGTGAGTCAGTATTTTATTAAACACTCTATTTATTAAATAGCTCATTAAACACAAAGCTTCTACAAAGGAAAAAAAAACTGTTAGCAGCTTTGAACCTAGAGCAACAAAATCAAACAAAACAGGCATTTAGAGAGGCATTTAAGACAAATTTGCTGTTAATTTACATTGCCTCAGGCTTTCTAAAATGTACATTACTTGGTTCCCATTGGTCATGGAATTTCTGGAATATAATCAAATTCTAAAAGGCAAGAACATATTTCTCGATTCTCAAAAATGTACACCAGGGTACATTTTCCCTATGTGAGCCTGTGTTGAAATTTTATGTAGTTCTCTTAACACCATCACCAGTGTGTAGCACCCACTTGGGTGATGCGACTGCAGCCACAGGACAACGGCGCCAGTGTGCTCACCACACACTAGCTATAGGGGGAGTGGAGAGATAATGGTAGAGCCAACTCGATGGATGGGGATGATTGGGAGGCCATTATGGATAAGGGGCGATGGAGTGGAAAGTCAGCGAATTTGACATGTGACTTAAAGCAAGAACCATGAAATTATGTTTCTGTTGCTGTTCAGTAGAAAAAAGGGGAAAAAAGATTTTAGAAGAAACTGTGGTTCTTGATTATTCATAAATTGCAAGTCAACGGTGACACATATTTCATGTAAAAAACAAATTACAAATACAGGAAAATCTAAATTAATTATTGTAACTTCTGAAGATATATTAAGTTCTTGTGAAGCAAAATAGTAAGTCAGTGCAAGATACTCATTATTTACAAAATGAAAGCCTTTATTTTGCAACCTTGGTAAATGGTCCTCTGTCCATTTTCTCTATATAAAAGCTAAGTATAGCTATATAAAATGTTAATATAAAACTATTCTAAATTAAGATTTTCTTCATATGTTGCTACTTAAAAATAAAATTCTGAAAAAGGATTTTCTTAAAAATCATCATGACTTCTTAAAATGTGGATTGCTTCTAACATGACTTGAAGGGAAGAGTGGTTTAATGAATTCATTCATTCATTTTCATTTCGGCTTAGTCCCTTTTATTAATCTGGGGTCGCCACAGCGGAATGAACAGCCAACTTATCCAGCATATGTTTTACGCAGCGGATGCCCTTCCAGCTGCAACCCATCTCTGGGAAACATCCATACACACCCATACACTACGGACAATTTAGCTTACCCAATTCACCTGTACCGCATGTCTTTGGACTTGTGGGGGAAACCAGAGCACCCGGAGGAAACCCACGCCAACACGGGGAGAACATGCAAACTCCACACAGAAACGCCAACTGACCCAGCTGAGGCTCGAACCAGCGACCTTCTTGCTGTGAGGCGAACGTGCTATCCACTGCGCCACGTGAGGCCCGGTTTAATGAATTTATTGGGTTATTTAAAAGTTGTTGTAATTAACAATCACACCATAACTCTATTCGCATATAATAAAACTAATATTACAAGTTGAATTTTGTTAAGAAGTTTTCAAAGATGATAAGGTGCACAATTTAAACACTGATTGCCATTGTGCAAGAATATTTGCTGAATTAGATAATTAAGTAACAATGTTACAAAAGTCAAATGAATAAATCAGGCTCATTTTTATTTTAATTAATAAATGCAACTCAATCTTAGGCAGTATTGGGCACATATGTCAGTGTGCTCACCCAGAAGATGTATTTAGTATGAAAACACAAATTCATGCAGAAGGCATTCAGTCTAGAGAGAGCGCAAAAAGCCAGCTCAAAAATGGATGATACGGATCGCTACATCTTTAAACAGGCCTATAAAAATAACTATTCATAATACATGGCACATTAAATTTCATAAAGTCGAGCACTGAGAACAGTGAAAAATAGGGTAGTCTGCTGGCAGTGCAATAAGAGTGCAAACCCTCTCGAGTGTATTCATTAAGTCTTTGGCAAAAAAAATTAAACAGTGTCAGTCAGATGCAGTGGTGTAAATTAACGAATTACAAATATTCAAAATACTATAATTGAGCATTTCTTCTTAGGAATTGTACTTTACTGAGTAGATTTAAAAATGTGTGTTTTTACTTCAGTACATTTTTTAGTGCTGTATCGGTTCTTTTACGGCGCTATTTTCCTCCAAGCTGCACTGGTTATTTTTTTCTTTTCTATGGTTATTGTCTAAATAAAATATGTCCTGTGATTCTTGTCTAATCCAATTATGCATAGAAAAATTGCTTCAGACAGATCGACCTCAAGGCACAGACGCTGAATGCAGCAAATATGTACGTACAGTTAAAGCAATAAAAGTGTCCAAGCAGATGCAATGACCAAGAGGCTGTTTAATGGATGTCATTGATGAGAAGATGAAGGATACCTTCTGTATGATGACTGAAGTCACTAAACTACCCTAAACGATAACTAAATGCACTACGGAATGTTACGTTTTCAAACACATTTTTACATTAAATTGCATGAATTCTATCAGTGCTACACAAGCTTAGATTGCGGCGCCAACTGCTGGACACTCATAGCCTGTTAGTTCAAAGTGTGTAATTAGCATTAACAAAACGTCACAGCTAGATGTTTTCCCCGTTGGTTACACAGATTTCGCTCCACATGTAAACACATCAAACTCGCAACCATTATAGGTATGAATTTTAATATAATGTTCAACTTCTCACATTGAATGTCATGTCATATTTTAAAATAATAGTCTACAAAAGGCAAAATAAAAACTAACTTTGAAACACAATTAAAATAAAATGTCACTGATGTAAGCTATACATTTTTAATTAGCAGGTTACTGTATATGGTGGATTAGTTTTCACAGCCTGATACGCATAAGCATACACAATACTCTTGAGAACTTTTAGAAGGGGTACATTTGATTCATACTTTAAATATTATTTACAACTGATACATTTCCTCAGATACTTTGCACTGCATTTTTTACTTAAATATGTTTTTCTTTTTTTTAGGACTCTTTCCTAAACTGGTATGGCCAGGTAATAGTCAGACAGGCTATTTTTTTTTTTTACTTTTTTTTTTTTTTTTTAATTAGTAGTGTCCAAGAGGTACATTTCTGGTTGAAGACTACATTACACATGATGCTGTTCATAAATCCCACCAATCAGTTACTTCCAGCAAATTGCACTAAAAGAGCTTTCTCACTAATGCTTCAATTAAGATTTCCAAAATAAATAAACAAACAAATAAATGGGGAAAAAAGCACACAATATAAGATTTGAATATGCAAAAGCCACGTGTAAGGCACATGTAGATTATTTCATTTGAATATACAAAAACCACTAGACTTGTGTACTGTAATTATCCCACATTTTTTGAAGAATGTTCATATCCAGTGAAATAAGCAATTTTACCTTCTGTCGTGTGGCCATTCTAATGACATCACAATTCATCACTAGTTTGATTTCATAGAAAACAGGGAAGAACCGAATGCTTTTTTAATTTGCTGTGTGTTTTGTTAGACTGCACAGAGCAGCATTACAACAGACCCTTAAAATATATTTAGTATGATAAAACAGTGCTGCTTCCCCACACGATCACTAATGGATGAACCAGAAGTACTCGACTGTGGCATAATAAAAGCTCAGTTTTGACAGCTTTATTTGCTTTTAGCCTTATTCTTGCTTCATACTACAATGATAATAAGTTTTGAATACTTTAGCTCTTCTATGAACATGATTTCTGCAGGAGTCCTGCAGGATGCAATAAAGACTACAACTCCCATGACTCCACACTCTGTCACTGCGTCATTAAACTGTGACTTTGTTTGTTGCGAATAAGCACCCTCTAGTGGTGAAAAATGCATTCTGTGCCTTCAAATCAGTGGTCTCAAACTCAATTCCTGGAGGGCCGCAGCTCTGCATAGTTTAGCTGCAACCACCTCCAATTCACACCCGTTTAATAGCCTCTAGTAGTCTTGAACACCTTGATTATTTGGATCAGCTGTGTTTGATTAGGGTTGGAGCAAAACTGTGCAGAGCTGTGGCCTTCCAGGCATTGAGTTTAAGACTTATGCTTTAAAGCATCATAAGGCTTGAAACAAACCAACCAGAAGACAATCAAAACATTAAAACTTAATTTGAAGCATTAATGTGTTGAAAATCAGACAGAACATATAAATTACAGCGTTAATGTGGAAGAACTACATTCCCATGAATTCCATAATATAATATTTAGTTTGTTTTTTGCAAGAGATGCATATGTATAGACACATTTTGAGATTAGACTTGTTAACATCATTCAAAGTGTTTATGAAAGTAGAATATTTGACACAGCACCATGGGTAATGTTATGTAGTTTGTAATAAGTTATGAATAAAATAACCTGAGAAGATGGGTACAACAATAGGGCTCAAATCAGGCCTGTCTATAAACTGTTAAATGGAATACTGGGTATCAAGACTTACAATGTAAAATATGCATCTTTGTTAAATGTGTGGAAAAAGCACACATTATATTTACCTTATTCTAAAAAAACAATCTACATCTAATTTGGACCATAAGTGCTGCCATTATTTCCAATGACGTACTGTCCATCTGTTTCTATTGTAAACAGCACATCTAAGGATACAAAATAATCATATGACACCACACATTGTGCAGCTTTTGCTTGTAATTGTCAGGCGAACAACATTAATAAGAGACGTGATATGTATTGATGATAAAAAAGAAGATGCCCAAAGACTTTAAGGCTTTTAGTAAACCTTTATACTGAAGGAGCTACGTAGTGGTCGAGATACATAGATATTAGCGCACTTATATACAAAGAGTCTAAACGCTCTTGGATATTGACTAAAGTTCACACTAAAAATGACAGGATTTGATCGTGCCACTGTTTGTCAGTCACTGATTTGAGCTCATTCACGGAGAGTTGGAGATCAGCCAGATTCACTGTGGTCAGTAAGCTAAGTGTTTAATACTCTTGACAGGCCATTATCAAGAAATAACTGGCCTCACAATGGCCCAACTGTCCAATTAAAATTAAGCATTTCAAATTAAGGGCCCGTGTATACCTGGTCACTTCATGCGGTATTTTTCTGATGTCTGAAAACGGATCCATTTACATTTGACCACATGAATGCGTCTCTGCTAAACGGATATGATTCTGTCCTTCAAACCATGCGCTACGCAAAAAATAAAATAAATAAATGTTATTTGCTGCTTGTTCAAACTACTTATTTAAAATGAGGTGAAACAACACAGTATTTGAGTATTTTTATGGGACAACTTAATTGTTTTGTTTAATCTACTTAAATTTGTTACGTTTACTTAATTGGTTTGTGTTGGGACAACATGAATAAATTGTGCGGAACCCTACATTTTTACAGTGTATATGCAAATTTAACTGGGTTACGTCAACTAAAGCGTCAGATATAACACATTGTATTTAATTATTATTGTTATTATTTACTTAAACGTTAGCTATATATCTTATTTGGCATTCAAATTACTTTATATGCAAGCTGTAAAACGTCATATAAGCACACAAGGCAGGCCCTGTTATTACTTTCATCATAGGCTAAATGAAACATCTATTTTGTAATACAGATACATGCATAACATCATTCAAAACTGTAAAGGGTTGAAATTAGTTTGTATAACAATCTCTCCCAAAAACAAATTTTGTCTTTGTAAATATATTAAACGGTATGTTTCCACAGAGATAGGCTAGAGCATGCTGCGTCTCTGTTGTTAATGCTGACATCTGATATTAATCTAACAATTTGATCATTTTACGGTCAAAACAAAAAACAAAAAATACAAAATAAAACAAAACTAGGTCATCTGTGGCCTTCCGTTGCTTATGCATTTGCGTTTGTATATCTGACAGTCATATAGCCCACCACATGTGT
>CAIGQW010054088.1:176628-191402 GCA_903798125.1 Danio choprae | reverse complement strand
TCACAACTAAAAACTTAATATATGAAATAAATAATAATACCTTTTAAACTTTTATTTAATGTTTATAATGCAAATCAAATCAGATCCACTTATATTATATGAGAGACTTGCTTTGTTCACCAAATATCTACTAAAAGACAGAAAATACTACTTTACAAACTGTATTGTAAATAAATCATATGAATATTTTTTTATTAGTCAATAATGTTACTGAAATTAATTTAAAAAGTGAATAAATATACATTTACACAAGTAAATAAATAGACTCAATGATGGGCTAAAAATCTGCAGAAATCTGTGGATTTCTATGCGCGCAGATTCCGTGTGGGCCTACAGATCCCCTCCTGAAGTGATCTAAATGATTGAATTTGTATCTGTCTCAAGCCTTTTGTAAGGCATTTACATCTTTACATTTCACAATCGAATAGCTATCCAATCAGAAGTGACCAGGTGTAAACAACCTTTAAGTTAACCAACCAAAATTCTAGAAATCAACGAGATCCATAACACGCCAGGCTTGATTTTAACGTATTCTTGCACTGTGAAAAAAATCCATAAATGAACAGTTTTCCATATTTTGTGATTCATGTTTTTCATGTATTTATGCTTTTGAATTGTATTATGGGATTGTGATCTTTCCTCCAACAACTTTCGACATTGAGCAGTTTGAAAAAGTGACTTTTATGGACATGTTTAATAGTTTTAAGTGATGTAGAATTGATCATACTTGTTTTTATTTGTATACAAAGCCGTCAATAGTCTTGCTTCACAGTACCTTACAGATTTGCTCTGTCCGTTTACCCCCTCTCGATCATTGAGATCTTATGATCTCAATTTACTCACCGTGTCTAGAACACGCATATAAAAAAAAAAAAAGGTGATCGAGCGTTTGCAGTTGCTGGTCCTAAACTCTGAAGCACTAATTCACATTAGACTTTCCCCCTCAAGTTCTGTTTAAGTCCATTTTCATTTTCTTGCTTTTATTTAAATGTTTTCTTTTATATTCTGTATTCTTCTGTCTTTAGCACTTCTATGCACAGCACTTTGGGCAACTTTGGTTGTTTTAAAATGCGCTTTATAAATAAATAATGTATTGTGTATATACTGCCTGCGTTTCTGTTGTGATTTATATAAAAACCTGGTAATAAACTTCCTTATCTGTTATTTTGCTGACTTAATTCTCTCTATAATATTTCTTATACAATATATATTCAAACTAAAATGTAGAAAAGTCACTTTAATGCAAACGGTTCAATTTTCAACATCAAAAGTCCACAGAGAAGAGATAAAGGTCCCATAATACAATTGATAGCCATAAGTAAATAGGAAAAAAAACAATGAATCACAAAACTCTGTTAATTAACAGATTTTTTTTTTTTACAATGTGTAGTTCACTGTGAATCATTCATGTGCTAGGAAAAGTGAATAATTCCAGGCGAAGCAGGATCTTCTATTCTCCTTTTGCCGAACATGCAACGATTGCTCCATCACCCTCATGGTAACTCTGTCTTTGTAGACACATTCCTGCTGTGCAAGAATCTGGTGGAGCTGCCAAACTATTTATAGCTGTGCAGTCTAGAGATCATACCTTGTGTAGGATGTGCGAAGAGTCATATATCTGGAGATGGTCTCAGCCAAAATGTACCAGCCTCCAGAATTCGGGCTGTAAGCCAGGCTCTGCGGTTGGGATCTTCTTTTCTTCTGCAGACATCAGAAGGCATCGCTCCGAGAAGCCCAGACCTTTAGCTGTGCTCCAGACCCCAGCGACATGCCTGGCTTTTGAAGGCTTCTTAGCATGCCGACTTTTTGGGAGGCTTTTGCAAACAGTTGCTGACAGAGGAATTACGATGCCTTCCCAGATGTTCTGTGCAAATGCTGGCAGCGCTGCATGTGTCTGTCACTGAGAATGCAATCACAAATTTGGGAAACGTGCACTTTACATGAGGATTACTGAGCCAGTTAGTCAGACGTGGAGTTGAAGCAGAGGTTTGATGGAGCACTTTCTGTCTCTGGTATATACTTAAATTGTTCAAAAATGATTAAACAAAAGCATGCAGGTCAATCTCAACTGGGTGCTCAGCCAAACAAAAAGTATACACAAATATACATGAAAAGGCGACAACACCAAAAGCTCAGAGTATTATTTACTTTAAAAAAAAAAAACTCACAATGTGTGGTTTTATTTCTAAACTAATTTCGAGAGGATCACGTGCTTATGATTGTCCACGGCTGGTCCTGCATCAGCTAACACACGATGCTCCAATCAGATGAATTCTAACTCACTATAAATAACCTATTATAAGCTATAAATAATAAATGAGTTTCTCCTTCCACCCCTACTTCTCCTCCCTTTTTCTAGATAGGGCAGCACAGCAGCCCAGTGGTTAGCACTGCTGCCTTACAGCTAGAATGTCACTGGTTCAAGTGCCCCGTGCCTCATGTTCACTCTGTGCTCACATGGGTTTTCCCCGGGTTCTCCCGTTTCCTCCGAAATGTGACATACGTGAATTGACTAATCCAAATTGGCACCATAGATGAACTCTTAGTCAGCTATACAGTCATGGCCAAAAGTTTTGAATACACAAATACAAGTTTTCACAAAGTTTGCAGCTAAACTGCTTTTAGATCTTTGTTTCAGTGATGTTTCGGTTTCTGTGATGTACTGAAATATAATTACAAGCACTTTATATGTTTTAAAGGCTTTTGTCGACAATTATATGACATTTATGCAAAGAGTCAGTATTTGCAGTGTTGGGCCTTCTTTTTCAGGACCTCTGCAATTCGACTGGGCATGCTCTTAATCAACTTCTGGGCCAAATCCTGATTGATAGCAACCCATTAGCAACCCATTCTTTCATAATCACTTCTTGGAGTTTGTCAGAATTAGTGGGGTTGTTGTTTGTCCACCTGCCTCTTGAGGATTGACCACAAGTTCTCAATGGGATTAAGTTCTGGGTAGTTTCCAGGCCGTGGACCCAAAATTGCAACGTTTTGGTCCCCGAGCCACTTAGATATCACTTTTGCCTTATGGCATGGTGCTCCATCCTGCTGGAAAATGCATTGTTTTTCACCAAACTGTTGTTGGAAGAAGTTGCTGTTGGAGGGTGTTTAGGTACCATTCTTTATTCATTGCTGTGTTTTTGGACAAAATTGTGAGTGAGCCCACTCCCTTGGATGAAGTTTTTTTTTTTTTTTTTTTTTTTTTTTTGTTCTTTCTCTCTTTATTTTTTTCTTTGCGTTTGTTTTGTTTTTTTTCTTTTTTTTTTTTTTTTTGGTTTTTTTTTTTTCCTCTCACACATGAATGGTCTTATGCTTTATTGTTGGCATGACACAGGACTGATGGTATCGCTCACCTTTTCTTCTCCGGACAAGCCTTTTTCCAGATGCCCCAAACAAAGGGGCTTCATTGGAGAATGACATTGCCCCAGTCCTCAGCAGTCCATTCGCCATACTTTTTGCAGAAGATCAATCTGTCCCTAATGTTTTTTTTTGGAGAGAAGTGGCTTCTCCAGGCCATCTTCCAAAAGTCACCAGGCACCATGCCATCTTCCAAAAGTCTTCGCCTCACTGTGCGTGCAGATGCGCTCACACCTGCCTGCTGCAATTCCTGAGCAAGCTCTGCACTGGTGGCACTCAGATCCAGCAGCTAAATCCTCTTTAGGAGACGATCCTGGCGCTTGCTGGACTTCCTTGGACGCACTGAAGCCTTCTTAACAAGAATTGAACCTCTTTCCTTTAAGATCTTGATGATCCTATAAATTGTTGATTTAGGTGCTATCTTAGTAGCCACAATATCCTTGCTTGTAAAGCCATTTTTATGCAACACAATGATGGCTGCACACATTTCTTTGCAGGTTACCATGGTTAACAATGATTTCAAACATTACCCTTTTTTTAACATGTCAAGTCTGCCATTCTAACCCTATCAGTATGACATAATGATCTCCAGCCTTGTGCTCGTCAACATTCTCACCTGAGTTAACAAGACGATTACTGAAATGATCTCAGCAGGTCCTTCAATGACAGCAATAAAATGCAGTGGAAGTTTTTTTTTCTTTTCAGGATTAAGTTAATGGTTTAGGTTAATTTTCATGGCAAAGAAGGACTATGCAATTCATCTGATCACTCTTCATAACATTCTGGAATATATGCAAATTCCTATTATAAAAACTTAAGCAGCAACTTTTCCAATTTCCAATATTTATGTAATTCTCAACTTTTGGCCATGACTGCACATCTCATATAGCAATTCCTAACTCGTCAATAGCCATAACAAGTAGAGAAGTTCTCAGGGCTCTCTCCCGGGACAGCATACCAAACACGCTTTATTATCAATCATCAGCTAAGTGCGAACTCTTGAAATTTAACGTTTCAAACACATCAGACAAACTGCACCACAATGTATCACTCTTTAAACTATTCTTGATCAGAAGATCTCATGTGTTGAATGGCAAATGATACAATCCACCAAAAACATTGATGATAATGAATAACCATAACGAATCAGAGCAAAAATAAAAAAAAATACAGAAATATATGATAAATTTAATATAAATATCACAACAATATTTGCAAAAACATTTTCCCAAATAAACTCAACCATACATTAAAGCAATGAATGAATATCGAAGCGCATTGGTGTTCAGAGTTTTTAACGGTCTACTTGTTTTACCAACAGCATAAACCACAAGAGCACCTAAGCATATACAGTGCATCCAGAAATTATTCATAGCGCTTCACTTTTTCTACATTTTTTTTTGTTACAGTCTTGTTCCAAAATGGATTTAATTCATTTATTTCCTCAATTTTACACACAACACCCCATAATGACAATGTGAAAAATTTTTTTTTTGAAATTGTTGCAAATTTATTCAAAATAAAAAACCTGTAAAATCACATGTACATAAGTATTCACAGCCTTTGCCATGAAGCTCTAAATTAAGCTCAGGTACATTCTGTTTCCACTGATCATTCTTGAGATGTTTCAGCAGCTTAATTGGAGTTCACCTGTGGTAAATTCAGTTGATTGAACATGATGTGAAAAGGCATACACCTGTCTATATAAGGTCCCAGGGTTGAGTGGCCCAGCCAGAACCTGGACCTAAATCCTATTGAACATCTCTGGAGAGATCTGAAAATGGCTGTACACTGTCGCTTCCCATCCAACCTGATAGAGCTTGAGAGGTACTGCAAAGAGGAATGGGCAAAAATTCCCAAAGACAGGTGTGCCAAGCTTGTGGCATCATATTCAAAAAGACTTGAGGTTGTAATTGCTGCCAAAGGTGCATCAACAAAGTATTGAGCAAAGACTGTGAATACTTGTGTACATGTGGGGGTTTTTTTAGGTTTTTTTTTATACATTTGCAACAATTAAAAAAAATATTTTCACATTGTCATTATGGGGTATTGTGTGTCGAATTTGGAGGAAATAAATTAATTTAATCCATTTTGTAATAAGGCTGTAACATAAAAAAATGTAACGTGAAGCAATATAAATAATTTCCGGATGCACTGTAAAGTAAGTTTTTTTTTTTATTATTATTATTATTATTATTATTATTATTATTATTATTATTATTATTATTATTATTATTATTAAATAAATTGAACATAAAAAGTCCCAACAATAAAACTGTTACATTCATTAAAATAAGAGTGTGGTCACCTAAAATCTTTAGAAATAGAAATTAAAATGAGGTTTTGGAAAAAGAAATAATAATAAATGCTTATATTTATATAAATATAAATAATAATATTTATATATATTTATATAAATAAATCTTATATTTATCTTTTTATTATTATCTAGTCATTAATTTTTTTTTTTATATTGTGACATTTTACATTAGAAGGTACATGGCTAAGGCTTGCTGAGCTTCCGCAGAACCTGATTTTACCAAGTGCAAAATGTCTTGGATCAGCATCTTTCTTGATCCTGGAACAACATTGCAGTCAGCCAATCAGATTTAAGGGGCATCTTTACTGTTAATGTTAAATTCAGGCTTAAAATCAGAGTTAGGCGCATGCTATTCACCTATTATTTTCCTTTATTTGTAGGAAGAACGGTTAGGGTTAGGTTTAGGAGTAGGGATCAGATTTGTCTTACATTTTCTGACAGGTATGAATTTCCATGATCTACAGTATAAATTTCCTGTGTGTGTAACTGTAAAATTAGGATGTGGCAGGTAGTGTTTTGAAAGGGTTTTGACTGCCATGTCTTTCTCAACTCAGTTGCTACACTCTGATTTCTGCATTTACCAACAATGTCCTTGTGTTTTTCCTCTCCTGAAGGCGGCTCTTAAGAAGTACCAGATTGAGCACAAAAGCAAAGGCGAGAGTCTGGAGAAATGCCAGGGTGAGCTGAAGAAACTGCGGAGGAAGAGCCAGGGCAGCAAAAACCCCTCCAAGTACGGCGAGAAGGAGTTGCAGGTGAGCCCCCTCACTGATTCAGGTCTCCGACACGGTTAGCATGTCGCCTAGCATGAAGGCCTTTGAAAGGGACGGAGGTGGATGGATACTGTGGGCTCTGCTTCGGCAGGACCACCTACGTCATGTTAATGCTGAGATGATTTTGACAGAGTCTGAATGTAAGAAGTGCTGCGAGCCTCTTGTGGCAGTGAGAACACAATGGGTGGGTGAAAATCGTAGGTGTGTATACAAACAGCGCTGTGGCAGATCAGCTAAGAGGCTGTGCTGAACACACATGCGCGCACACACACACACACACATACGCACACAAAAACCTCACTACTGCTGCTTTACTGATTTATTATTATTTTTTTGTGAGTGGACCAAGCTCCAACCCATCATGTTAATCATGGTGTTGTGAATGTTATCAATCTGAGAGCATTCTTAGGTCTTATTTGTAACTGGTGTTAAGATGATTCCAGTAGGGTACATTTATTCATACCAAACCATTCAACCCTGCATAGTTGGAAAAGGGTTTTTTGTGAAACGTCAAGTAAGTTGTCCGGCTACGTTTCATTGCACGTTTCAGATGACAAATCCACAAGAGGGCGCTGTCTCCATTTTTTTGCCAGTCTGAAATATGTTACGGCTGGGTCAGTTGGCATTTCTGTGTGGAGTTTGCATGTTCTCCCCGTGTTTGCGTGGGTTTCCTTCGGGTGCTCCGGTTTCCCCCACAATTCCAAAGATATGTGGTACAGGTGAATTGGGTAAGCTAAATTGTCCGTAGTGTATGAGTGTGTGTGAATGACTGAGTGTGTATGGATGTTTCCCAGAGATGGGTTGCAGCTGGAAGGGCATCCGCTGCGTAATACATATGCTGGATAAGTTGGCGGTTCATTCCGCTGTGGCGACCCCAGATTAATAAAGGGACTAAGCCGAAAAGAAAATGAATGAATGAAAGGGTTTGCTTGTTGTACATTTCAGATACACATCCTATTTGTAGACATCCGGAGCTTGTCATAGAGATCACCTACTGAACCACTGATCTAAATCAGACCTAATTATCAATAATATGTCCTTGTAAATATCATTAGTGTTAAAAGAAATGTGGTTGGCGTCAAACTGCCCTGTAGTTCATTTCATTTTGCCTAGAAAAGCAATCATGCTACTTTAGTGTCATACAAATCATATGAAGGTCCTAGAACACTTTTGTGTGTTAAAGTCTTCCATGTCAGATTATGGTGCGCATAACACTACTAGAGGCAATACACAAGCGTGCATGTTGCTCTGAATCTAATGTCATATTGCTCATAGTAAATACACACCCTGACTTTAAACTGTTGATCTTTACAAATGTAAATATTAATTTATCATTTCTTCTTCCTATCTAGCAAAATTTAAACAAACCAAGATGCATACAATATTCTGTCACCCCGTTACACCCCTAGTTTCCAGTGATCTGGAAGATCCCATCAGCATTATCGTTTCCACCTGTTTCTAATGTATTAAAATGCTTCTCTTGTGGTTGGATTTCATTGAGACCCCTACTTCTTATTTAGTTATGAAGTAATTTATTTTTACAGTGCTTACAGTGTGACACTTGAGTACTATTAGGTCCCATTTACACGGCAATAGAATTAAGCCATTCTACAGAAGATAATCTTTAATATTGTTTTGGCCTTTCGTCCACACAACTGAAATTAACTTTTTGGGATAATGGGTTACAAAGTGGAAGAATTTAAAACGCTGCGTGGCATGTAGCTATTAGGACCGTTAAAATGTAACTTTTTGAAAATGACATCACTGTACCATGTGACTAGAAGAAGGCAACAACCATACAACAATGGTGGATTACAGAACTGTAAAGTTGTAAAGCACTATTACAACAAAACCTACTAATGATATATCAACTAGACGAACAGCGTAAATGCAATAGAGGTTACAAACATCAGACATTTTTTATATATGCATGTTCACCATCATCTTCTTGTGTTTGTCTGTACTCATCGCACTGAAGGAGGACTTTATGTGCATGCACTCAAAAAATAACGTTTTTTCAAACTACTTATTTAAAATAAGCTGAAACAACACAAATCTTGAGGGGTTTACAGTGTATGTTTTTACTATTACACCATATTAACCCTTTTACCAGTTTTCTGCTTTCCATTTCATGAAATGATACATGTATAAACGCGGCATTTATAGAGTCCCAAAAGGGATATTAAATACAATTGTTGCCATATATCCTTAAATGAATGAACCTTTTGAGTTAGAGAAAGTAATCAAATTATTGGTCCAGTTTCTCAAAACAAGTCCCACAACAGTCAAGTATTTAGTCAGTAGGTGGAGAGTAGTTGATCATTTGGGACTATTTGAAAACAAGATTGTCTACTGTGACAGCCATTTGAACAAATGGGTTTTCAACTACCTCTGGAAGTGGTCGAATGTAGGCAAGCTCGAAACATTTTAGACCCTGACCTCTATTAGCGTCCTCCTGCTGTGAGCAGATTGACCAAAATGCATCTTAATACCAGGTGTAAATGAGGCCTCGCATTGCAGCAGCTAGGCTGAGGAGACCTGGCGCAGACCAGTAAGAAAAGTGCATGTGTTCTTTGGCCCTGAGCTTTCTGGAAGCTTATACGCTCTGCTGGGTGTGAAAGGAGAGAAAAAAGGCCCTCGTGACCCCATTACTGAGCCATGATATGCCTGATCGGATCACACTTCCTCAAAATGCACCTCTCCAAGTGCGTTTTTAGCTTTGGTGGATTTATCTTCAATTTGGTTACGTTTATTTAGAGTTTCTTGTTACACATTTACTTCATCTCTTATATATAAAGTGTTTTAATACCCTCCCATTTTTTTTTTTTTTTACTTTCAAGTTCTGGAAGCATTTTTCAGATCAACATCCCATAATGCAGTGGACAACCGTAAATGAACGGAAAACACTAATTAAACAAAATACTGTTAATTAACAGTTAATAACGGTTAAACAGTTCATTAACAGACTTTTTTTTTTTACTATGTAGATTTAAAAGAAGTTACTGGATTATAATATTGTGAATTTACCAATTTTAATATAGAAACTACAGTCAAAGATCCATTGGAAATGGAGTAATGCACCCAAAATTGATTCAGACATTTTCAACATTTCTCACATTATCATAGATTATTCTCTTTAAAAAAACTGTAATAAATATGACAAGAACTCTTCATAATAAAACTGTCAGAATAAATACATTTTGATAATGTCAGGTCACTTTGATTAGAAAGATAAAGTATGTAATGGAATACCCATTTATTGTTTACAGTCTACTGTATGAAGGCTATTTGTGTATAATAGGTCACAGTTTACTTTTATTTTACTGTCACCACTTACATAAATGAACAGTACATTAGTGTCCTGCAACCACATTTCTGATTTGGAGTGTGTTCAAAGTACTTTAAAATGTACTAAACTAAGTAAAAAAAAAAAAAAAAAAGAAAAGTAAGAAATATTATACTAAACTAAATTACAATATTATAATAAAAAAAAAATATATAAAATATTTGGTGTCTAAATAATATCTGGTTTGTCTGTAGAGCATGTTTCATAAACAGGAACAATTCAAAGTTCTGTAAACAAGGGTTTAACATTTAATCAGAATATAATCAAAACCGATGCGTATGAATTCTAAAGAGAGTTTAAATGTAAGTAAATGATAATGATTAAGAAAATGCACTGCTAAATTGGTGTTTTAGCTGCATGTATGACCAATTGAAATAGGTCTGTCAAATGCCAAATGCCCTGCAGATTGTGAGCTGAGATTGTCATCTCAGTATGATGTTGTAAACTAAGTCACAGGAGGCCATGAATTACATGCAGTGATTTTTGCCAAGGGCTGACGTTAAAGAATGTTTGACATGCCACAGTTGTTTAAAAATGACACAAACAATTGATTTGCTCGCGAAGAACTTGCACAATAAAATATACAAGCATTCAAAAATATCTGGTCAGGTTAAGATGCATTAATTTGAACTGTGCAAAGAGATATTTATCCAATTACAATATAATTATAATTAAACTTCCCATGTAAAGTTAATCCTGGTGTACTGCAGTGCTCCCTGTTAGGACCAATTCTGTTTTCAAAATATACATTATTTTCAAAATACATACATTTTATTTTTATTTTATTTTTTATCATTTTATTTTATTTTTGAAAAATGAATTTTATTTCGTAAAGATGCCTTAAATTCATAGTTAACTGTAAAGACTTGTCACTGATTACTGGAGTAATGAAGACTGAAAATTCATTGAATAAATGACGTTTTCATCAGCTAAGACCTGTTTCATAATTAATCTATAAGTGTCAGTTTTAAGTTTAAGAACTGTTATACTCGTGGTAAAAATCAACATAGCGCTGACTTTTTGCTTTAATGGAATGGCAACAGACACAGATGTCCAATTAATAATCACATTCTATTAACATTAGTAATTCCACAGAGTTTGTTTCAGGCCGTCAGTTGCCAAGCAACATAGTCACTTGCTTCATTAATACATAATGTTTGGTCACTGCTTTGTGCATTTTACAATTACTTTGAACACAATCTAAATCAGAAATCCAATCAAATGTTGTGTAATTAGGCATTTAGATGATAAACATTGATGGATTACATAATGTTTTAGCTTCTAAAAGATTGATTCTCGATATCTGCACCTCTTACTTTCTGCCTCAGATTCTTTTTCATGTAAATGTGGCCTTGAGCGAGAGCAGGAAAAGTCAACTGATTTAGTCGAGAGCCCCAGGGGCGCATAAAGCGAAGTCTGAAATTGCACACACACCATTTCTTTAGCCGTATTACTGTAAATCACAGCACTATCGCCAGGAGTGATGGTGATTTGGCGCTTCACAGGTTGTGATTCATTGCAAAAGCTTTGTGAACAGACATGAATTGACTACTCTGTCTGAGCGTGTTCGAACGACTGTTTATATGCTCGTCTGTTGTACCTCTGTCCTTGGTTCTTTCCCCCCTCTTCCTGTTGCTGCTGAAATAATTAGCCATTGAAGTCCCTCTGAAGATGCTAATTAGCTAATTATTCAGTTCAGTAGAGTGGTCTGAGGTGCAGCGGGAGGGATATGAGATTTGACGGAGGTCTACGGCGCTCCTGCTCGCTGTGATATCACACTTTAACAGACATGTCATGCTTCTGAACGGTGTGTGGACTCCTCAGTGAGTTCAGGGGAAAAGCAATTAGAGTATCTACAGAAGAACACTTGCATGCGCTGTTAGCGCACATGGCTCACTTTGGCATGAGAGATATCCTGAGAGAGCCGGGGATTGCTGCTTTATGGTGAGGAAGCTGGTGTGCCACAGGATGAAGGACTGCTGATGTCAGAGGAACGAGTGGAGCTATGGCTATATCAGGCTGACGCAGCGGGAGTCGCAGCAGGAAGCGTTTAAGTTAGAGAGGGCTTTGTACTTTACAGCACGTGAGTGTTGCTTGACTTAGAGGGATTCCAGCGCACAGCCAGGGTCCAAAGAACGCTTTGTGAAAGCTGTGAGTCTCGGATAATTTAAGAATGATTTAAATGGGTAAGGCTTCAGAGAATACTGTAGTATAGACATTTTATTAGTGACAAATAATTTACGCTGGAGAATGTTTTGTTGGGTGGATGGGTGATTTTCGTAGAGGATGCTACACTATTTTGGATCATATTTTTGCAATTAATTGTGTTGTTCCTCAGTGCTCGCTATTAAGTTTAATTTTGTTTCAATTTATATGATACCTCTTGGTTCTGTAGATAGATGAGTGTGAGTTTCAGGCAGGGCATAAAACAGGTTTGAATATTCCTTGTTAAAGCATTAATATGAAACTTTTTGTTTAAAATGAAATAAATAAATAATGATTGCACACATCATTAATCCTTCTTTCCAACTGTTTCTGTCTTATCTTGAGTCTAATAACAAGTGTGGACTAATTTAGCTCTGTCATGTCTAGCCCAGCTGCTTTGCAGCCCAGTACCTACATGACTTATGATATCCATTAACAGAAATGTTACACATGCTACATTGTTCATCAAGCATGCAGTTATATGTTATTGTAATGCCAAATTTTACATATTATAGTAAAAACTGAAAGTTGGTAATATTGGTTTGAGATCACTTGTCATCCCATCCTGCAGGTAGTTTTGCAGTTCTGCAGGGCTACATATTAGGTACAATTAGTTTTTAATGTAAAGGTTTCAGATTCCTAATTTCATAACATTTGAGGGAGCAGATCTTATTTGTTAACTGAAGTATGTAACTTTTTTTTTTTTTGCTCAAAATTAACAAAATGTGCTTAATGAGTAAGTGCATACTGAATCCATCTTCCAAACTGTGTTTTTGTTTTTCATGAAAAACACAAAACTGTGTAGTAATTGTTTATACTGGGACAATCATTAGATCTGTTGGGTTGATTCCTGCTGTGAAGTAGTCCAGTATGAACAAAGAGACGTAGCTCTGGTTAAAATGTTCTTATGCCAGAAGAATGCGGTTCTATGCATTACTGTAACTTCTAGAGTGCCAAAAGTTACATGTTATAGCATTAGTTACATGTTACCTTTTCTAGTTAATTGTGGTGCTCTGCATGGTTTTCTCTTAGGTTTTGTTTTCGATTTGTTACTGTACCTCTTGGATCTGTTCATATAAACTTAATTTGTGATCTGATCAGTTTGGGTGTCCTTCAATCATGATTAGAAAATCTAAATGGTTGATGGTTGAATACTGATAAGTTTAAATAAAAGCCAGATTAACCTACTTCTAATAATGCGGATCCTTATATTCACAGAATGTAGAAATTCTGGGTGTTTATTTTGACACTAGTTAGACCTTTGCATATAATACAAAGTTGGTTCAGTCGTGTTTTTTGTCAGTTGAAATACTGACATGTTTCAAAGGTGAGAAGCTTATTCATGCTTTTAGTTTAAGGTATAAAATTAAAGTATAGTATAAAATGCTGCTGCCTGACTACTTGTTTGACGTTTTAATCATATTAATCCAATTTTAGCCTCCTTGCAGTGGTGGCCAGTTCATTTGAAGACTGACTTCCTATTGACAAACAGTACGAAAAAATTTTTGTTGCTTAGCTATTTAGCAGAAGACATTATCAGTCAATGTTATTAACAGTCAGATGCCTCACATCTTCTTATGAATGGTTGACTGTTCCAAGATCCAGCTAATAACAGCAGGTTATGGAATAGCTTGATATTAGATATTGGATCTGTTGGTTTAAAGTTGAATTTATAAACTTATTTGTATAGACCTACTTTATTACTTTCTGAAGCCATTTGGATTTTATAGCATTCCTAGTATGTTTGTTTTATTCTCTGTATCAGATTTATTTTCTTTTATGAAGTTTACTTTAGTAGTATTAGCAATGAAAATCTCCTCACTCTAAATCAATAAACAAAAATATCAAATTACAATATCAAATTGTTGGATTATATGGTGATTTTGACTGGTTGAGTCACTTTTTAGTTGTATAACTCAATGCAGGAGTGTCCAAACTCGCTCCTGGAGGGCCGGCGTCCTGCATATTTTAGATCCAACCCCAATTAAACAGATGAACCAGCTAATCAAACTCTTTCTAGGTATACTAGAAACTTCCAGGTAATTGTGTTGAATAACATTGAAGCTAAACTATGCAGGACACCTATGCAGGAGCGAGTTTGGGCACCCCTGACTTAATACAATTAGAAAATACATGGAAAAAATATTATAGCCATCTCTACCAGAAATTGTCAAACAGATAACCCTGTAGCTACAACCTAGCAACCACTGTCATGCACCCTAGCAACACAGACACAAAGTTGAATTTGCTCAAATGTGAAAAGTATATGTTGCTTTATATTACAGTGGTAAACAATAAACTTTTTTTTTTCAGCTGCCATTATTGCTAATCCACAACTTGGCAACAAAACAGAGCACCCTAGCAACCGTTTAACAAGAGCTACTGTATATACTTGCATTAGAACATCATAGAGACATGAGAACTTCCAACATGCCATACATTCTAGCAGTGACTAGTTGCATGCTAATAATGATTAGCCAAGTGCTATAACATGCTAAGATCACTACAAAATGTAAAAATACTTAAATATACTTGCCTCTTGCTAACAACATAAGTCATGTTTGCAGCACCTGGCTAAATGCTAAAATGTTAAAAACATGTTCTCACATAGCAATATCTTTTAATGGGCTAATGCTTTATGCTAACACTCTAAATGAGTAATGGTAAACACATTTGGGTAATACAATTTAGTGTTGCCATAATCTTAAAAGCAACTTCTTAAACCCTGTACATATTTCAAGGTTTAGTTCTGGATGGCAGGCCTTTTACTTGCTAA
>CAIGQW010054088.1:150468-174962 GCA_903798125.1 Danio choprae | reverse complement strand
TTATTATTATTATTATTATTATTATTATTATTATTATTATTATTATTATTATTATCTTTACTATCATTATTCATTCATTCATTTTCCTTTAGCTTAGTCTCTGATTTAGCTGCAACCTCGTACTGGGAAACACCGAATAATTACTGACTGACCAACTAACTGAATTAAAATAATACATATTTCCTTGATAGCTGAAATGAAACAAAATACAGTGTAAATGTTTCCCATGTATTTTTTAATTAGCTTTTTATTTCACATAACGTTTGTTTGATGGATGAATCAAACAATGGATGGATAAATAGAACAAAGGATGCATAGATGGCTGGATGGATTGATGGATAGATGGAGCAATAGATGCATGTATAGATGGATGGATGGGTGGATGGATTGAACAATAGATGAATGGATGGAAGGATGAATGGATGAATCAAAGAATTGATGGATGAATGGATGAAAGAATAAATCAAACAATGGATGGATAAATTGAACAAAAGATGCATAGATGGCTGGATGGACTGATGGATAGATGAAGCAATTGATGCATGTATGGGTGGATGGATTGAACAATAGATGGATGGATGGAAGGATAAATGGATGAATCAATGAATGGATGGAAAGATAGAGCAAAGGATGGATGGATGGATGGATGGATGAATAAATCGTACAATGGATGCATGTATGGATGGATGGATGGATTGAACAATAGATGGATGGATGGATGGATGGAAGGATGAATGAATGAATCAAAGAATGGATGAATAGATAGAACAAAGGAGATGGATGGATGGATGAATCGTAAAATGAATGGATAAATATAATGAAAGATGGATGGATGGATGGATGGATGGATGGATGGATTGATTGAACAATGGATGGATGACTCGAAGAATGGATGGATAGATAGAACAAAAGATAATGAATGGATGGAAGGATAGATATAGATAGATAGAGAGATAGATAGAGAGATTAATTTGAATACTTTCTTGCTCAAAGGTATTCATTTAAAAATGAAATGAGAAATGTAAAAATGATTTTTCGACCTTCAATTTATCAAATGGTAATGCATTATTTTATTGCATTAATATAATTAATATTTGAATGCTCCATCTAGTGCTTTCTGCTTCAATGTGGTGTGCAGTGTATCTGTAAGTGGAATGTGTGTGGTCTGTGTCTGATCTTCTCCGTCAGCTGATTGAGCATCTCTGACAGCTTCCATATCTGAGAGCAGGATCTTTCCTTCTCCATCCATCACTCCATCATCACGCCTGTCATCCGCATCGCATCTGTCCTGCTGTCACGACCTCAAGCGCATCTGTTCAGCACACACTCATCCGCATTCTTCCAGATGTACACTGCGCTTTTCCTCTTCTCTAACGCTGCAGCACTTCATGACTCAGAGAATATCTTTTTCTTTTTTTCTTTTTATTCTGGAGAAGAAATGAAAACATTCAGCTTTATCTGGACTGTAAATCAAGTCCAGCACTCTGACTGATGTCCATTTTTCTCATGACAAAAATCCTCTGTTAAAGCAACACATATACAGGCCAAAACATGCACTTGTCATGTTTCAGATTTAGAGCATTATGGCTTGTCATTTTTGTTTTCACTGTATTTGTTTATTAGTTAGTTAGTTGTAGTTATTTATAGTTAATTATTTGTTTTGTTTTATTTAAATTCATTTTATTATGTAATTAATTTATTATGTAATTAGAATTATGTAATATTATGTACTTTAATTTATTATGTAAAAAATTATATTATTTTGTGTAAAGAAAACACACAAAACACACTTAAGTGTTTCCTTTGTTGACAATTTGTAACAATTTGTGTCTAGACTCTAATTACAGTACATATTTCAAAAGGCTTTATTCTTAATAATTTAAGAATTATTATATAATATAATGCAAAGAATTGTACGTGAGGCAAGTAGCATGTGAGTTTTGGAAAAACAATAGTTAAGAAGTACTTGATGAACTAGACCCACATGGAATCTGTGCATGCATAAATCTGAGCCCATCATGAGCAAAAATTTAAGCCCATCATTGAGTCATTGATCATTTACTTGTGCATTTATTTATTCAGTTAACTGGATGTATTATATGAGAGAACAGCTGTAGCTTTGTTTACCAAGCAAGTGGTTCTAATTGGATTTTGATTGTATTTTTAAATTATTTTATGTTTTATTTATATGTCTTAGGTTTTTAGCTCCTACAC
This sequence comes from Danio choprae, assembly GCA_903798125.1. Taxonomy (NCBI): domain Eukaryota; kingdom Metazoa; phylum Chordata; class Actinopteri; order Cypriniformes; family Danionidae; genus Danio; species Danio choprae. The sequence continues at coordinate 172,748 of CAIGQW010054088.1, read as the reverse complement.
TGTAAACAAATATTTGTAAATAAACAGCTAATTGTATTTGGTGATTCATGCTTTTACTTATGTATGCTTTTGAATTGCATTATGGGTTCTTGATCTTTACTCCAAAAGCATTTGGTTTTGAAAAGTTTGAAAAGTGACTTTTGGCATTTTTAACAGTTTGAAGTGATATATTGTCTGGTATTTTACAGACTTGATTCTCTCTATATTATTTCTTAAACAATATCTTGTCTCAAACTACTGAAATGCCAATAAAAGGCCCTTTTGTTAGTTTGTTAGTCGCCAGAGCAGAGAAAAAATACAATCGTAAATAAACAGAAAACACCATGTGAACCACAAAATACTGTTAATTAACAGATTTAATTTTTATTTTATTTTTTTACCATGTACACTCTTAAAATCATTCTGCATAAATCCACAGATTTTATTTTGTTTTTGTTTTTATTCTGTGCAGAAATAGCAAAAAAAGATTCTGTCTGGCCCTGCTGATGACCTATAGCTACTACTAATTCTGTAGTAGGCACTAGGAATACATTACAGTGGACATTTTACTATCCCATGAGGTAGAAGAGGCATCATATGATGGAAAGCAGTAACATATGATGTATTATGTCAGAATTCCATCCAAACAATCCTGATTCATACTATACAGATTATAACAGTCAGGAAGTAAGTTCAAATTAAAAATTTCTCAAGTAATATGCAATTTTGGATGCAGTTTCAGTGTTCAGAGACCCATTCATAGGACCACATATTCACATTTCACTGATTCATCCTGGAATATCTTTTGTTTATGTTGTGTAAATGGGAGATACACAGTCATTGCAAATATGGCTACAGAGTGAATAGACTTGCTTTAAAGGGACTTTGTAGAAGTATTGCTTACACAGATATAAGCTGACGCAATCATCAAACATTCAACAGCATATGAATCAAAACTGCTAACGTTACTGAATGAAATGTTGAGCTTACAAAAGGGAATATTACTGTGCAAGTTTGGGGGAGAGACTTCATCTACTAGATTTTGATCAGCTGGTGATCGGTGACTTTGTTGTTGGTGGTTTTTGTTTTAAAGCAAAGACAAACTTTCTTCTGATATTTTGCATGTTTGAATATTCATACAACATAATATTCAAGGCACCAGTAAATCTGATTCAAGGGATCTGTAAATTTAGTAACAATCATCCAACATGTTGGTGCGTTTTCTTGAACCATTTTCTTATCTTCACTATTGAAACTAATTGATTTTGCTTTTGTCTTCCCCAGTTTGTTGAGGCTATCAGCAGTAAACAGAGTGAGCTGGATACCTTCATTGCAGAGGGCTACAAAACAGCGCTCTCAGAGGAACGCAGGAGATACTGTTTCCTGGTGGACCGCCAATGCGCTGTAGCCAAGAACAGCAGCGCCTACCATGGCAAGGTGAGACCTAGATGCTTTTTTTTCATTCACCGTAAAAGACAGCATCGCCAGCCATGTACTTTCACAGCATCTCCTGTTATGTGGCTTGAAGACAGCAGCAGTTGCCATGGCAATCCCCAAAGATCACCCCTCACAACCGTCTCCATTGGGCACAGTTTGTTTGTGCTTATTGCAAAGATGAGATTTATTCTCTGCAATTGTCTGTGTTCCAAGAGTGCTGTGAAGTAATGCACACCATTTCTGACGTATCAATTATCCATAATGACGGAGCCACTTTTCTTACGGTAAAATCACATTATTGTAACTCCAGATTGTGGGAAGAGCAGTTATTAACATCTGCAGGTGGTCCCATCCCGTATGCAATCTACTTAAATTCACCTTTTTACATCTGGATACTTGTGTGCGTGTACAGATTTACTTGGTTTATGAGGACACAAAATTGTGTAATGACATTGAAATAACTGTATTAAGGTGGTTTACGAGGACTTGAATTGTGTCCTCATAAGTCAAAACACTTAATCATATTTAACAAGGCTTTTGACATTCAAATTAAGCGTTTTTTTTGTTGTACAAAATGCATTACGCCTGTTAAGAGTCCTCATAAACCATATATACAAATGTGTGTGTGTGTGTGGCGGAGAGATGTTTGCATATGGCTATTTGTGCATTATATCATCGTATAACTTGCTAAACTGTAAACCCTGATCATGGACTAGGCATGTGATGTGCTGTCGTCTTCTGGGAGCGTAGTTAAAGCTGTAGGGAGGGGTGGAGAGAAGCCTTGCATTTTCAAGAACATCCTGTCCAGTAGCTAATCAGCACGGAGGCGTGTGTGGGAAGAGTTCAGAAAGGGCGCGCTGAAGAGGGAGAGAGAGCCAGTGTTGTAGATTCAGGAGCCGTGAGTGTGTTGTGTGCGTGAGTCACTAGGAGTGGGCGGTAGGACGGAGACGAAGGCCCCTCACCCACACTGCAGAGCGCTGTACTGTAAGTGGTCCGAGATCTGAGAGACCCGTTAGCACTTGCTCAAAATCATCAACAGTCAACTACTATCACCATTAGCATTTCAGGCCCACTTGAAATCATGTTGGGGATGGGTTAAAGTCATGGTCTGAGGCGCCGTTTACACTAGTGCAATTTCAATTTAAAAAAATAAAAATAGTTTGTTTACAGTAGTGTGGTGTCGTTTCATCTAAATAATGGAGTGTTTCAAAACCATTGAAGACCCCGTTTTAGGTTGGAAACACTGGTGTTCCATTTTAGTATAGATTTCAGTGTGGACTGAAATGCAAACCTTTGAAAACCTTTTTTTGTCCCTGACTAGTCTTCTTAACACAGTATATAAACACAATACATAAAATCAATAAAAAAAAGGGAAATAAAAGAGAAAGAGAAAGAAATGTACAAAATTAAAGCTGATCTTAAAGCCAGCGAGAACACATGGGGTTTGAGAGCGGTTTTAAAACTGCCCAGTGAAGGAGCAAATCTCATAGTCACAGGCAATCTATTCGAAAGTTTGGGAGCTGCAGCTGACCAACCTTAATTTAACACTGAAAATATGGGACAGAAAGAAGAACCTGATTACTCTAAAGTGATATTTGAAGCATGTAAGGAATCGGGTCACTAATGTTTTTTGGTGCAAGTGCCAGATAAAGCCTTTGAATTCAATTCTAAACTTTACAGTAAGCCAATGTAAAGATGCGAAGATTGGGGAAATCCCAGTAAGAAGTCTCACTGCAGCATTTTGGACAATTTGCAGGCGATAAATAGCCATTTGAGGCAGGCCACAGTAAAGGGAATTACAGTAATTTAGGCATGATGTTATAAAAGCATAGATTTCAGTCTCTAAACCTCTGTAGAGAAGAAACTTTAGCAATTGATTTCAGGTGGATGAAACTATCCTTTACCACTGTGCTAATTTGTTTTTTGAAATTGAGAAATGAATCAAATGCAATCTTAATTTATTACATGTGTTTGAACCCTGGGAGAGACATGCCTGAAATTATAATAGATGTGGACCTAGAGTTGCCTAAAACCATAAATTTTACTTTTGTTCTCATTTAGTTGCAAAAATGGTAGTACTTAAGTAGGGGTGTCTGTATTATCTTTTAGTTACAAGGTTAATAATATAAGCAAGCAATTATGTTGCTGGAAATCACCCTAACAACCAACAAAAAAATTACAATTTAAGGTAATGTTTACTGCAGTATTGTAAATGACTAAAAAAAAACATTATCAGCATGGTGTAAAGTGTACATTTCTAGTCAAAAAACACCTTCTCGCGCTTATATCAACGACAGAAATACAGTAAGTATAGTCAGAAAAGCTAAATATCTTGAATGTTGCTATTGTGTGACTACATTGTACCAACAACTAACTGATGCTATTTTATCTCTTGCTAAACTATGTGACTAAAACCCAAATCTGAGACATTCAAACTAATCAATTAGCAGGTTAGAACTACTCCAAGGTGTGACCACACTTCAGACCCCTAAAAATAAATATGACAGCCTACAGGCCTGATCTTTATCAGCAAGTTATGTGCCTTTCGGAATTTGTATTGGCCCTTTTACTACAAATGCCTATGATGATTTTCAGCCTTTCAACTAAGTCCTAACAGATACTCTGAAATCATCAGAACATCCCAGCAATAGGTAAAATAAATATCAAAACACAGTAGGAACCACTAGGTTCACTCTTAACAACCCACTGATAACACCTTCGCAACAAAAATGAAACATCAAGGGAGCCTCTCAGATTTTCTTCTGAAATAGTACATCTAGTCACGATTTTGAAGTAGTAACAATAACTGTAGTAACTCTGGTGTATTGGCCGAAACTGTGGTTACCATGGCAATGTTTTTTGTGAAGAGAAAGTGTAGTGGTGTTAATGCAGTAGAGACACCTCTGTTTTATTCAGTCATTCAGATGAATTTTAGTACACCGTATATGGACGAGCTTTTCCAATGCTATCCTAAACTGTCTCTGTTTTTTTTGTAGGGTAAGGACTTGTTAACCCAAAAGATCCCAGTGTGGCAGCAAGCCTGTTCAGACCCTAATAAGCTGCCGGACAGAGCCATGATGCTCACCCAGCAGATGACCTCTGGATCAAGCACCCTCCTCTCTAGCCCTCTGCACTCATCCAAGGGCAACCTGGTCATCTCAGATCCCATTCCTGGAGCACAACCGCTGCCTGTGCCCCCCGAATTAGCTGCCTTCATGGGAGGTGGCCTGGGCCAGGGGGTTAGTAAAGAGCATTAGCCACCTGTTTCACAACACAAATGACTAATTGTTGTTCAGAATGTACAAAATAGAAGTTCAAGCTTCTTATGTCCTGATGTGAAAACCGTTCATTTGCATACTGCAGCACTGGCTGAGCGTAGGATGATTCAACCTCTTTAAAACTCAATCCTGCAGGCAGTGCTTTAGTTGAGTGGCTCCTTGCTAGAACAGAACTCTCGCACAATTTTAATACTCACAACAACTGAGCCTCTACACCTGTAATTTGCTATCACTTTATTGATGCTGCTGCTGCTGCTGCTCGAGTGATACTCATACATCACAGAGCTTGTTTCGGAGTCTGTGGCCTCGTCTGCTGGTTTAAAAACCCAGATTTTTGTGTGTCTGGTAGTGTTAGACAAACATCAATCTTTTTGATGGCCAGTGTCAATATCTTAGGCAGCTTGGAGACCGATGGCCAATATAAAGCTGATACACTGATGTGCCAAAGCAGTATGGCCTGTCAGAGATGAAGTGAATATCATTGATCATCTCTTTAAAAAACCACATATTAAGGTTGGAGTAAATTTGGCTGTAGATAAGCAACCAGTAAGGATTAACTGACTGTACATTATTTTGTAAGAATTTAATGGACCAGAATCAATTGGTCCACCTATACCAGACCTAAAAACATCGTTCAGATGTTGTATTTCAAGACATTTGTCAGGTGTTTGTCCTTAAACTGGTCTTGTGTGTAGGACTAGTTCTTCCTTCTGTTTTGTTTTGATTTGATATTTGACTTTTGTAGGCTGTTAAATAGCTGAAATCGTTCCATATAGTGATATGGAACTATGCCGTCAAAACCTGCCTGGAAGTACTTCAGCCGTGCAGTTTTCTGAAAATAATTGTACATCTCAGAATGTCATCAATCAATTAGAATAAATCATTTGCTCCATAATCATAATCAACATATTAGGGCTGGGGACAAACCTACAGTCGGCCGTTGGGCTTTCTCAGGCTGTCGGTCAGCATCTGTCTGGCTATTTGGGTTTAGTGTGTTCCACATGTCCCCTCTTGTTGGGTTAATATTGTAAACATTTGTTTTACTCTTGCCTATGTGCATTTCATTTTCCGGTTCCTCTTTATGGAATGAGAACATGACCAACACAATTGGTTTTTGTCTGTGTTAATTGTTTGGTGTTGGCTTGGTGTGTCCCAGCCCTTAGAGGCCAGTGAATTGGTCTGTAATAAAGATCTAAACAACTTCGACAATGCTAAATAGTTACGGCATATTAACCCCTTAAATGAGTAAGAGTATCTCTGAAACAGCAAAGCATTGTGGTTTTCTCCTGGTCAGCAGTGGTTAGAATTAAGAACCACGGTCCAAAGAGGGACAACCCCTCAACTGACAACAGGTTGTTGGCTGCCCAAGGCTCATCTATTCACAAGGGCAAAGATGGCTGTCCCATCTGGTCTGAAGATCTAATGTGGCACTAATCACACAAAATGTTAATGATGTTATGGAAGGAAATGTGTCACAACACAGCCCCATAACACAACAGAGTGCAATGCACTGTGTAGCCACAGACCAATAAAAGTGCCTATGGATCCCTCTTTCAGTGGACACGAAGCATAAGAACTAGACATTGAAGCTATGGAAGAATGCCCCGTCCTCAGCTAACGTATTGTTAAATTGCTGCCATTTAAAACACTGCCAAAACAAATGTATTTTCTCTATCAAAATGACAACATTTCCAACACCTCACCCAAATAGGAAAATGTCAAATATAATATTTAAACAATGTTAAATATTGTTTGAACTCTAGTATCTGTAAATGCTTATTTGGTGATCTGTGTTCTTGCAGAGGCTAATGGGTCCTGATGGCATGTCTCTGGTTAATGGGACAACGGGGGTCCATGGAGATGACTACTGGACAGACGGAGTGTCTCAGGGAAGACCACCCTCCCCACAAAATCCATCTCAAACACAGAGCCAGCCCCAGAGACAGGTCAGCGACGTCTATTCCAACACTCTGCCTGTCCGCAGGCCTCAGCCTGCTAAAAACAAGACTACTGTGGGTAAGAAAACAAACCTTTTGCTTGTCCATCCAACTTTGTGCAAATGACTTTTTATACAGTGATTTGGATTGTGATAAAATCTGCTCATCTACATTTTAGAATACCCCCTCTGGTTTAACAAATTGCACCCATAATACTATTTAAATTTCTAGGAGAGACACGAACTTTGCCCAGGTCAAGTTCTATGGCGGCTGGTCTGGAGAAGAATGGACGCTCTCGCGTACAGGCCATTTTCTCTCATGCCGCAGGTGACAACAGCACCCTCCTCAGCTTCACTGAGGGCGACATTATCACCCTTCTGGTGCCAGAGGCTCGGGACGGCTGGCACTATGGAGAAAATGAGAAAAACAAGATGTAAGAACTCATTATGTACATTAGCAACAGTCCTAAATGAAAACAGTATTACAATTTAGAAATAAAAAAATATTTTACAAATATGACAGAAACTTTGGTGAAATCACAAAGGTTTCTTGGGTTTTTGTACTTTTCATCTCAGGTATATGTCTTGAGAAAAAGACACAGGATATGTCAAGTTAACTTAAATTGTATATATATATATTTTTTGTCAGAGCAGCCTCAATATTATATTGTTAGCCTAACAGTGAGAACTAGCCAGAAAAGCAATGGTCAGAGTATTGAGCCTTGGAGTACTCCATATTGAACTTGAGACTGAACTTCATATACTGCAACAGATTGATAATTGCCAGATATGTATAATTTGGGCCATGTCAGTGCGTTCCTAACAATGCCAAAAAGTATTTTAGAACCTGTCCAAGAACGCCGTGTCTAATATTATCAAACATAGCGCTAAGGTCTAAAGTATACGTCTTCTCTAAAGTTTCAAAAGAGATCTCAATATCTTGAACTGTGCATGAAGTCTAAAGTATAAAGCGAACAATTGTCTTTTTTCTGCTATCATTTGTCCTCAGACATTTCAAAGAAAAATAAATAAAACATATAAAATAACAGATTTTTTGATAGAAACAGGCTGACAGCCAAATGAAGTCTCCTGGGTTTTGAAAGTGCAACTGTTGAGCAATAAACGTTTCTCTGTGCACCATGTGTCATGATGGGTTATTAAGAATAACATGTTTAAATGCAGAGTTCCTAGTGAAGAATCACACTGCCCATAATTCCAGAGAAACAGCCTACTTGGACTCGCCAATGTCACTGTTACCATGGAAATGAGAACCTCACTAAAAAAACTAAAACTGAAGCTTAACAGCGAGTGTATCTCCCAGAAGACATGTTTCACTACCTTCTCTGCCTAATTACATATTTGCATATATTTCAATATTTGGCAATAAACAATGACTTTCCATTAATATGCAAATAGGGAGTCCCATTAGACAGCAATATTTAGCTGAGATAAATTTGATTACTAGATTCTTGATTACTTTAGTTGAACAAGACTGTTTAATTTCTCTCCTGTTCAGGAGGATAACTTCATCAATAAACTATTTACTATTTATATTTAGGATATTACAGAGGTCTTTATTTTGTACATTAAATCCACTTTCATGAATGTGGAATTTGTAATAAATCTCTCTCTCTCTCTCTCTCTCTCTCTCTCTCTCTCTCTCTCTCTCTCTCTCTCTCCCTCTCTCTACCTCTCTCTGTCTTTTTTTTTTTTCCACCAGGCGTGGCTGGTTTCCTTTTTCCTACACCCGAGTGCTGCCTGAGAGTGATGGTGAGAAGTTAAGAGTCAAGTAAGTATATTTATGTTTCTGTCTTTATCTTTAAAGTTTCTGGCTTTACTGTATGGGTTTTTGATGAATTGATTATGATCGTAATGTAGTACAAAAGCCAGATATAAAAGCACCAAAGATGCTGGTCATACTGGTGTTTACTACAAAAACCTTTGGAAGTTGTATGGGATGCATTTTGCTAATGCTAATCTGTTTTTGTTATGGAATATGTAACAAGGCTACACTGAACATAAATCCTATCCATTATACTTTGACTGATCAGTGGGCTGCAGGTTTGGGCTCTTTCTTCTTTAATGATTTGAATGACTACAGATATTGTGTTTTTGCACATTGATCACATTTCTTAATTTAATTAACAATATCTGAGTATTAATGACATTGTTTCATTGGAATAAGGTTGGAATCTAGTTTGGCTGATTTTTCTTCTCAAAGAGTTGTACATCCTTGCAAAAATTAACCATGTTTTCTTTGTGCATTGATTACTATTTGTATAACCACAGCTTAACTACAAATGCCATGGTTAAACTATGGTTACTTTAGCAACCATTAAAACTAGTTTGTAATTACTAGTTTGTAGTGTTTTTGGAGTAAAATCATGGTTGATTTTCATAAAGGCACCCTCTCTTCCTGTTTCTTTCTCTTTTTTTCATCACTAACATCCTTAACTACGGAGTTCAAAAAGAAAGGAAACATTAAATGACTAATAACACTATAAATAATGATTACCATGATCACAAAATCATTAACACAACCGTATGTGTAACACACTACTGTTCAAATGTTTGCAATAATTAAAAACATTTTTTTTTTTTTAAAGAAGGCTCTTATGTACACCATGGCTGCATTTATTTAATAAAAACAAATTAAAACCACCAATATTGTAAAATGTTATTACAATTTAAACACATTTTTGTTTTATTTCATGCAATTTAGACCTGTGATGTCAAAGCAGATTTTCCAGGATCATTACTGCATTCTTTAATCTGTAATCATTCTAATGTAACAATAAAAAAACAAAAACGTTCTTCTTATTATTATCAGAAGTTAAAGCAGTTGTGCTGCTTAACACATTTGTGGAAAACAGAATACAATTTAGCCTTTGATAAACAAAGTTGGGAGCAATGTCAATTATTTAAAATCTAAAACGTAAATAAAACCGACTCACCATTTGTTCTCCCTCAAGCGGTTTCAAACCTTGATAAGTTTCTTTTTTCGGTTGAACACAAAAGAAGATATTTTGAAGAATGCTGGTAACCAGTAGCCATTGACATCCATAGTAAGAACAAAACATCAGCATTGTTTAAAGTGTTTTTCTTTTTGTGAGAAACTCAAAGTGAGTAGCACAAATATGTTTAGAAATGGTGCAGGGTGAATAAATGATGTCGGAGTTTGTTTTGGGGCAAAATTTTCCTTGCATCGTGGCTGAAAGTAAAAAAAAAAAATAATAATAATAATAAACTAATATTATGCAAACATTTGAACAATAGTGTGTGCACAAGTGGTAATTAGCATTTTTTTCATTGATAAATATTAGGCTCATGTCGGTATAAATGTTTATTGATGGGATTAATTGCTGAAGTTTTTAAGCTGCAAAAAAAAAAAAAGGCTACTTACCAGGTATAATAACAAAAAATACTTAGTGTATTATTAGTCTAACTGCATTTAATACAAATGATTTTGACTTATTTTTATAATGATTGTGATTTAAACTACGTTAACTACGATTTTAACTTGTTATTAAGCATTAACTTAGGAATTAGCATCACCTAAGGTTAGACTAAAGCTTTCGTAGTTGTCATTGTGAGTTTAGTTAAATAAACTAATGTTTATTATCGGAGCCTGTTAACCTGCAAAGCCCTAATAATAGGCACTGAATTTTCGATCAGTATTTTAGCATGCAGAAGGTCAGATTTAAAGGGGAGATATTATTGCGTTTTAGTTTAGTAGTTGCGTTTGCTTTTAAAATGATGTAAAAAAAACCTGAAAATGTCAAAAGAAGTGGCTTAGAAGAAGAGTCTATGGAGACTATGGATTTTAATTGTGCATCCTAAATCTAAATCTTCTTAGTCGGTGACATTATTTTCAACAGAAATGGTGTAGAAACTTTAATGGTGGACGGATGCTTCTCATTCAGGGCTGTCTATGCTAATGAGGGAGAGATCATTAATAATGAGCGGGATTTTCCCCAATGATATGTACAAAAGGAGAATGTCAATCAAAGTGTTTCTGCAAACTGTTTTTATCAAGTGTGATTACAAAAAATGTAATTAATTGTTACCATTAGAGGCTGTCTATATTTACACACTGTTGCCACATAAATATGTTTAAACCCCTTGTAAAAGTGTTTTTTTTTTTTTGCACAATAGGACACCTTTAATAAGCAAAATTGCTAATGTTTGAACTATTAAGCTAGCCAATTAAGCTGTTGGCACTGTTATGAACACAAGCTGCAAATACAATGTAAATATTCTTAAGAGTTTAAATAGTAAATTATTATGCACTGTATTTTAAAGTGTTCATGGTATCAATATTGTGCATGGTCATTATCATGATATATGGTAAATACGATAATAAATATGATCAGCTGCATTAGAATAGATGTGTAAAAGCAACTGAGTAAAAAGCTATCGGTGACTGACTGACTGAACTTCGTTCTGTAGTCTTCACCATGGGAAGAGCAGCAGCACGGGAAACCTGCTGGAGCGTGAGGACATGTCCTTGCCCATGCCTGACTATGGTCTGACTGCCCGACTGTTGGCACAGAGCCTTACACAGAGCCGACAGCGTCCCTACAGCATGGCAGGATTTGCACAGGTACACACACACACACACACACACACACACACACACACTAGCATTAAACGGGTATCTCTCATTGATGTCTCCTTTCTTAGGACTTTTATTCTGTAATTCTCTTTTAACTCTGCTCAAAGCATAATCTATATGTCAGCTCTTCTTTAATCTGTTCTGTAGCAGCTTACTGACTCAATCTGCTGGTGCGGCTCTTTCTGAAAACGCATGATTTTCTTATTTAACGGAGAGTTCGCTTTGAAATGAAAAGTTCTGTCACTATTCACTCACACTCGTTTGAAATGCATTCAGATGATTAGCTTTTCTTCTGCTGAGCATAAAAACTGTTTTGAGAAATATCAAAGATTTACTTCTCTGTGCGGTGAAAGCAGGGGCATCATAAACAAAACAAAAAAAACAACAACATGGAAGTGATTAATATAATTTGTGGTGCTTATTCAGAGCCTGTCAAATCTCATTCATGTCTGTTAATTTTTGTCACATTTGGTTAGACAGGTTTGAATATATTCATATTTCAACATGCATACATGTGGTGTTGAGTTAAAACACAGCTTGAACTTGTTTTCACACAAGTTAGGATTACAAGGGCATAGATTGATTATCAAAATGCTTTAATACATTTGACATTTTGATGAATGAATGAATGAATGAATGAATGAATGAATGAATGAATGAATGAATGAATGAATGAATGAATGAATGAGCGAACAAGTCTCAAACAGTTCATGGATTTGTGGAATCAAGCTAAAATTGCCTATTTGCTTTTGTAACGCTAGATTGGGATGCAAAAGAGCATTTTAAATCTATTTTATATGATCGTCCTTGGGTAAGAAAAAACCCATCCAAATCTGTGAAAGGCAGTTATAACAGTTTATTTTATAAAGGCCCAATTTATACTGTGGAACATTAATGTCATGCATATAATTAATTTAAATGACAAAATAATTAAATGTTATAAATAAAAACTCATATAAATAAAATAATAGCAATATAATAATATTAAATAACATTATATAAATACAAATATATTATTTAAAAATATTTTGTTTCTGCCAAGTGACATTTTTTCATGTTTTTTTATAGCACTGTATTTTTTTTTTCTCACTTAACTAATTTTAATCATATCTTTATCATTAATTTACAGCTAAATTGTATTTTTGTTTGCTTTAATCAGATTTGTATCATATATTGCTTAACGGTAATATTTGTTATTTATATAATTGTTAATTGCATGCATTTGTTTTTACTAATAAGTTTGTTTCTTATATAATGTCTACTTATTAATATTCATAAAACATGAATATATTTAGTTTTATAAGTTCAAATACCAACTAATTATTCATTCATTTAAATGTTTTGCCTGGTTTTTAAACCAGTAGTAGGTCATTAGCACTCCTCCCCAGACATTTCCTTTTTTTTTTTTTTTTTTTTTTTTTTTTTTATAATACGTACAACATAATACACATGTAATACACACGTAATACATACAACAAACTGTGTAATAATAATAATAATAATAATACATGTTCTGAATAAAACTGAATACACTTTTAGCGCCCCTCAGTGGATATTTCATGCCATCACAGGCACGTTTTCCACATCCTGAGTTGAGATTCTCATTTCATTTTATTTACATTTGAGAACCACAGTAAAAATGAAGTAAATAAATGACACGCAAAGCTTTTTTTTGTCACTTCAGAAGTGTTTTACGGGGCACTTTGCTTATTTTGGAGCTGCACACCTTCTGTTAGCATTATGCTTTCACTGTAGGCAAATAGAATTGAACCATGCAAAGTAAATCCCTCCATTTGGAGCAAAATATAAGTGAGTAAATGATGAAATACTTCATTTTGAACCGCCTTTTTAATACACTGTGTTGATGCAGCCTTGGATGTGTTCCTTCTAAGCTGGAAATAAGCTGCTAAACTGCTTTGAAATGTTGTTTTTACGAATTACAGCCAGCGCTAGAGGATTATGACAGTCAGTTTGCCACAAGGTAAGATCGGCTCTTAATGACCAGAGTTGACAATGAATCAGTCGTATGAATTTATCCCAAAAAGCTAAATTTGTACTGCTAATTATACCTCAATAGTAGTAAATATGTGTTTATTTCCCTTTATAGCTCTTGCTTGCTTATGCTAAATGTGCAATGTAGTGCTGATATTTGTTGGGAGACCAAGCCTGTTTTATCAGAATTATAAATGGATTGACAAGAGAAGGTTGTGTGTCTGTGTGTTCTCGTGAGTGGAGTGAATGAGCTGTTGGACTGTGGGATGCATCCTTGTTGACCTCACTGTATCATCTCTGTGTATATATATATATATATAAATATATGTGTATGTGTGATCCATTAAGGTCAGGATCAGAGCTGTTCATAGTCTGTGCGCCCTCGGCCCATCGTCTGTAGGAGCCTCTAGATGAATCCATACAATAAATGATTCAGGTTCAAAACAGTTGAAACTGTACTGGCAGCAGGATATAGTTTTGTATCATCCCTCAGTTGAAAAAAATACAATAAATACAAGTGCCGTGCGCAGTAATGGACTTACAATGAAAATGTGTTTGTTAGAAAGGTTTCAAAGTAGAATTGTGGAGCTTCATTCAAAGTTAATTAATTGCAATTAAAGCTTGCTATACTTAAGGTTGACTAAATAATACTTTGTTTTACAGTATAAAAACAAAGGACTACTGTTTAAAGTGTATAAACTAGTTATACAGTTCTATGTATTCATCTGAGATTTTGTTTTAAACCCAGGCCTCTCAAGATGTTCAGTAGGTGACCTTTGCATGCAGTTTCAACTATTTTTAAATACACTTTTTGACACTTTGAGTTAAAAAAACATAAACTAATAATATACCTGTGGCTTCTGATGATATATTATGATGCAAAACTAATGGTCTGTGCAAATAATTGAACATTGTTTTCAGCATTATTACTCCACAGCCTCAGGAAAGGGGGAGGATTCTTTGATACAGAGTGCTTTTTTATTTTCTGCCAGTTTGTTTCTGGTTAATTTTTACATAATCATGAAATGATTCAATGTAATTGCATTACTAAAGTTATACCCGATAGTGATATGAAACATGGATTTTTTTTACTTGTCTAAAACATATGAAGTGAATAAATTTGTGTTCTTCAACTTACCTTTTTGCATAAACCTCAAGAAGCCATTAACACCTTTTATTTAGTCCCTTCATTCAAGTAATAACTTCATACACGCACTTATTAGCCGCTCATCATGAATGAATTAATTTTTTTTTTAAAACAGCCTCATAGAACTATACACACGGGTATGTTGGCACATGTTGAGTTTTTGTGACTTAAGTACATCCTAAAGTGTTTCAGACAATTCAATTTGCTTTAGTAATGTTGTTCAAAAGGATGACTCAGTTGCAAACTGGATGTCACTCTGGACCATTTGCCTGTGTCTGTTTATTAAACAAACAGTAATATTGGTGTAAAAAATGTTCGGTTTCTTGCACATCGTTTTGCGTCATAACATCTTTAATGAGTCATCATGAGCCTGAATATGTTTTTTGACTCTCAACATGCCACGGATGCCCTTTAATGTATGTTTCATGGTCTTATAGCTATATATTTTTCAATGACATTGTCATTGTCTAAATTACATTGCAAGTGCTTTACCGTAAACAAGAAAAATATTAAATATTTTAGTTGCTGATAAAGCTTAATTTAGCTATATATTTTTTCAGAAAGACGAAGTAAGTTTAAAATTAAACTTGACCTGACCTTTTGGCCAATATGAATCCCTAGTCAATATGTTGTCAGTCATTTGTAGTTTGACAGGTTGAAGTGTAAGCCCCGCCCCGTCCAGCCTTCACTCCCGCCCATTTGTGGCTGTCTTGTCTTTACTTCATTTCTCTCTGAATGTGTCCGACCTGGCAAGCTTCCTTCTCTCTTTGTTCCACAGTTCCGATGGCAAATTGATTTCGACAGTGTGAACACAGACAGACTATCAGACACAGATCCGGATAGCACAGGGGCCACGCCCCTTCTTCCCTTAGCCCCTCCCTCTCTTAAGCTCTGCCTCCACACACTCCTCCTCCAATGGAAGGGGCCAGTCTCATCCCTCCTTTCTGTCCTCTCTTCCTCCCTGCGTCTTGCCGGGGCGATAGTGGCGGTCGCGTGTGGTGGGTCGGGGGGGAACTCTGAGAAGAACGACCCGAACGCAGTCCAACTGCTCGCCTCGCTGCTTTACGGACTCTGATTCGCCTGTAGTGACGCCGCTATGACATCGCTGTGGACTCCAAAGAGACTGCTTACCACTTCCCGTCTTTCATGCATGAGCACAAGTTTTGCTATGTGGTTGTTTTTTTTTCTAAAAGATGACATCCTCATGTAAAAGTGCCAAAAGAGAAGCAAATTTGGTCTTTTGGAGCAGCATCTCCTCATTCCGAAGCTCTTGCTGAGTGTGTGTGTTTTTTCTGAGCAGATGTGATGGGAGCCTCATGCCAAAATGAGGAATGTTCTGGTTTTTTTTTTATTCTTATCTGTGGTTTAGTTGTGCAGAGTGTACTCTCTCTCTGTGAGCATTTCCGTTTTGTGAATCCCTCATGTATTACCTGGTGCTCCTCTGGTCCAGAGGCTGTGTCGCTTTGTGCCGCTAACAAACAGCAGCAGCTTAGATTTTCCTTAGATTTGCAGACGCAATTGTAATGATTGGAAGGGAAATCACTATTTTCACTCATTAAACAAGTGCCAAATGAGACCGGACCTACCGAAGTAGAGTGAAGGTCGCATGAGCTTCAAACACTCGGGTGGGACGGTGCTGTTCACCTGACCGGCACACGTCCATAACCCTACATGCATGAAAGAAAAGTGCTCTGAGCAGAAACCTTTCCCACTCCGCCCCAAAAAATCCCATTATCCTGCCTCAGACACCTTAAAGTATGGGATCAGAATAGTATTAAAATCAATATTTTGACAGTGTGATTCACAAATGTGACCTCATTCACAAAACGTCTCGCTCTTTTGCCAACTGTGAAAATAGATCAACCTTAGAGATATTTACATTACGCTTAAACTGTTTATTGTTCTCTTAACTCACCTAAAGGAACACTTCTTTACTTGTCATTTAGAAGTGGAGTAAGGACTTAGTTTGACCTGTTTTAGAATTTTAAGGGAATCTAATGTGAAATAGCAACAGAAAACATAGGAGCTTTTAAGGCCTGTTTGCACCAAGGAGAAAAACTGTTTTAAGGATATAGTTCTAAAAATCATTCTCAATATGAAACAATAGCACAGTTCAGAGCTCAGTTATAACTGTAACATTATAGAAAAACCTTGTATAGTTGCAATTTCACCTTCAAAAACACTGACAGACAGTCATAATTTAATCAAATATAAAGGGCAACAATTTGTTATACCCTCAGAATAAATGATAATGAGGCTTGATAGAGATTACATCGTTATGTCAGAAATTTCAACCTATCTTGACTTTTATTTTTATTTTAATTTTGGGCTGTGAATTTGAATTACCTTCCAGTTCACCCCTGGCTTACTGTTTTGAGGGGAAGTAAGCCATTTTGGGTCAGAGAATTTCTAACTATGGGGGAGACTAAAAGCGATACTAACTACGGCTGTTAGTATCGTTTCCTGTGTACTGCCATAGAGGCAGCATTAACCGCTGTGCATTTTAGGCTAATGATTTCAGACTTGGAAGATGTGCTATGCAGTTTCTAATACTGTACATACAATTACCTCAACTATTCAGCATTAGTATCAATGTTTTGTCTTTCCTCTTTTGAAAAAACAAACAAACTAAATGAAAAAAAAAAAAAAACTTGTTGAGGTCAACAACTGGTTACAGCCTTGTAAATAAGCAAGAACAGCACAATCTGACAATCTGATATAACTTCAATTCCCCTCTTGATTGGAAAGATCTCGTTTACCTTAAAAAAATAAATAAAAATAATAAATAATTAAACCTATTTTTCTATTTGTTTTCTTATTTTTCTATCCAATTAAAAAGCACAAAGCAGCAGTAGGTCATATACATCTACCTTAATTAATTACTACTTTAAAATGCAGCACACAAGCTTAGAATAATACATTCTTATCATATGCTGGTATGAACCAAATACTGCTATCATTCCTATGTGAATGGGCCTTAAACTTGAAAGTCTGCAATCTAAGTGTTTTATTATTTGGTAACACTTTAGTTTAAGTACCAATTCCTGCTATTAATTACTGGCTTATTATCTGCCTATTATTAAGAAATTGGATGTTTATTAGTACAAAGTAGTACATAGTAGTATAAAGTATAATCTTATTTTACATCCCCTAATCCTACCCAATACCTAAACCCAACTAGTATGCTAGTACTTTATTGAGCTTAAAGTCTTTTTTAATTGTTTGTTAATAGCAAGAATTGTACCTTAAAATAGTGTGACCATTCATTTTATTAACTTTTAAGTTAATTTAAGTGCGTGCTCTTCAGTCAGTCCAGTGAGAGTTTATAGTACAGTATATAGTGATATGTTTGTTTTATTTTGTGAATATTAATTAGGTTACACGTTTATGCCTCACATTTAGTGAATATATTATTTTAAGCCTATTCTGAGCCCAAATCGAACCGCCACCAGCCCATGTCTCTGAAAACATTCCCATTGTAGTATGTTCCCATGCAGTTTTAGGATGATGACTGACAGATCCTCTGGAGCTGTGGTGTGGTCCTCGCTGTGTTGCTGTTCTTTTGTTTCTTCTTTTCTTTGTCTTTTTTATTTCTTGGGAAATAGACAAACTAGGAAAAATGCACAAGAAATCGGTGTAACAATCACATTATGCATGCTGAGGAGGAACATAGTGAACATTGACCTTGAATGTATGGTGACTTTTTACGAATAAAAGAATAAATAAATATCTATATATTAATAAAACATTTGTTCAAATGAGCTTTTGATGATTTTCAATTTGTCATCTTTCAATCTGCACTTCATTGGGAGCTGCACACTTACAGTACAGTCAACTCCACATATATATTTATTCATATTTATGAGTTTATTTTATAGACTGTCTCTATATTTATAAATTATTTTTAATCTTATACGTGATATTTATTTAAAAGAAACACTCCACTTAAAAAAAAAAAAATAGGCCCGTTTTACAACTCTCCTAGAGTTGAGTTTTGCCATTTTTTTTTAATCCATTCAGCCAATATTTAGGTCTGATGGAAGCACTTTTAGCTTAGCTTAGCATAGATCATTAAATCAGGTTAGAACATTAGCATCTCGCTCATTCATTCATTCATTTTCTACCGCTTTTCCGGGGCCGGGTCGCGGGGGCAGCAGTCTTAGGAGAGAAACCCAGACTTCCCTCTCCCCAGACACTTCCTCCAGCTCCTCCGGGGGGATCCCGAGGCGTTCCCAGGCCAGCCGAGAGACATAGTCCCTCCAGCGTGTCCTGGGTCTTCCCCGAGGCCTCCTCCCGGTGGGACATGCCTGGAACACCTCCCTAGGTAGGCGTCCAGGAGGCATCCGAAACAGATGCCCTAGCCACCTCAGCTGGCTTCTCTCGATGTGGAGGAGCAGCGGCTCTACTCCGAGCTCCTCCCGGGTGACCGAGCTCCTCACCCTATCTATAAGGGTGCGCCCTGCCACCCTGCGAAGGAAACTCATTTCGGCGCTTGTATCCGAGATCTTGTCCTTTCGGTCATGACCCAAAGCTCATGACCATAGGTGAGAGTAGGAACGTAGATTGACCGGTAAATCGAGAGCTTTGCCTTTCGGCTCAGCTCCTTCTTCACCACAACGGACCGGTACATCGACCGCATTACTGCTGCCGCTGCACCAATCCGCCTGTCAACCTGGCGTTCCATCCTTCCCTCACTCGTGAACAAAACCCCAAGATACTTGAACTCCTCCACCTGGGGTAAGGACTTTCCTCCAACCTGGAGATGGCAAGCCACCTTTTTCCGGTGGAGCACCATGGCCTCGGACTTGGAGGTGCTGATTATCATCCCAGCCGCGTCACACTCGGCAGCAAACCGCCCCAGTGCATGCTGAAGGTCCATGTTCGATGAAGCCAACAGAACAACATCGTCTGCGAATAACAGAGTTGAAATCCTGTGGTCCCCGAACTGGACCCCCTCCAGCCCAAGGCTGCGCTTTGAAATTCTGTCCATAAAAATTATGAACAGAATTGGTGACAAAGGGCAGCCCTGCCAGAGTCCAACATGCACTGGAAACAAGTCTGACTTATTGCCAGCAATGCGAATCAAACTCCTACTCTGTTCATACAGGGACGACACAGCCCTTAACAGAGCTCCTCTGACCCCATACTCCCAGAGTACCCTCCACAGAACGCCACGAGGGACACGGTCGAATGCCTTCTCCAAGTTTACAAAACACATGTAGACTGGTTGGGCATACTCCCACGAACCCTCGAGCACCCTGGTGAGGGTATAAAGCTGGTCCAGTGTACCACGGCCTGGACGAAAACCGCATTGTTCCTCCTGGATCCTAGGTTCAACCATCGGCATCTCGCTCAAAAAAAAAAAAAAAAAAAAAAAAAAAAAAAAAGTTTTTTGATAGTTGAGAGTTTTGATAATTTTCCCATTTAAAGCTTGACTCTTCTGTAGTTACTCTGTGTACTAAGACCGTGTGTTCATGTTGGTTATATTGACGGAATTTAGAAATTAGATTTTTAGGCTCTGTGTAATTTCTTTGGACCTGCTGCAGCCATGGTACGGCCGCAACGTTCCTTGATTATTACACTGAAATGAGAGTATAGTTCCTAGCCATATCAACCTAGTAAATAGCAACTTTTCATTTCCCATCGTTCTTCATACACAATGTAACTACAGAAGAGTCAAGCTTCAAATGGGAAAATTATTGAAACTCTTCAATCATTTTAAAAGTGAGATGCCAATGGTCTAATCTGATTCAATGGTTTATGCTAAGCTAAGCTAAGCATGCTCCTGCTAGACCTGGAGATCATCTGAATGGATTCAAAAATGTTAAATCTCAACTTTTAAACTCTGCCTATTGAAAATACGAGCCTATATCCCTCCAAAAAAGTGGGGTGTTCTCATTTGGTAAATAAAAAGTAATCATTCAGTTCTTTGACTTTCTCACTTGCACTCACACACTGTTCCAGCAAGACATGTTTATCCACAAGTAAACTAAAATTGCCATTCTTTGGAAGCAACTATTAACCAACATTTCACGAACCTGAAGAGCACACAGTCCTCGCGTATACAGTTTGTGTTTGTGTGCATCATGACGTTGTGTCTGTATGAATCTGTGACCTGTCCGTGTTTCTGTGGCTGTGCTTGCCTGCTCGCCTTGGTTCCTTCTAAAGTATTTTATTTCTTAAGATCTGATCTATATAAGATGTGTAGTTTTCCAAGCATGCTTTATTATTTCAATAACTGTGAAGGGATTTGATATTTGAATGTGCTCTTCAAGAGTTCATCGTTCTCCATAAACATCTTTACTAATCGGACCTCCAAAGCAAACTGCTATGGGCAGACCTTTCATTTTGTTTGCACTATATTTTAAACCCATGTCATTCTCTAGAAGTGCGTTATTCGCTCATCTACGAACTGTGACGTCATCCATGACCAGTCGCCAAAAGCGCCAGTAACCTACAGTACGGCCATCGTACGCAACACTAACAAGTCATGTGAATGCGGTGGAAATGTAGCCATGCATAGCCTCGGTCTCAGGTACAAACCCCTGGACTCTCTTTACCTTCCAGTTTGGGTCCTGAATTTTCCCGGTTCTGAGTGTTGCAGGACCTCCGTAAGTCACCTGCCTCCATCGCTGCTCAGCCAAAACCAGTCATGGCTTTTTTTATTATTATTATTATTTTCTTTTTCCTTTTGTTTTTGGTTTCTGATTCTCATTCGCTTCTCGGCTTAAACTGGGCGACAGTTTCGTCTCATGCCGCCACCTGCCTCTCCGGTTGGTTCTTGGCTTTGTGTGTGTGTGTGTGTGTGTGTGTGTCAGGGCTGTGGAATAGGGCGATTATATATTGTATATACAAAATTTAAAAAAAAAGTCTATGGTTTCATATTAAGCACTGTGGTGTCACAAAACACATTATTTACGTTTAATACTTTTTTCATAATTTATATGCATGTGATGGGCTATTACATGCCATTACAGGGATGCAGACAGAACATGAATATGCATTTTATTTAGCTATATATTAGGGGTGTAACGGATCGTGTAACGTGATTCGCATGAATCACAACTCACGGTTCGGAACACACATGACCCGCAGATTAATACATTTTGATTAAATGTGTTTTCTGTCGCTAGTTGTTTAGCCTGCAATATTGCATTCAGTGTACGCTACACGATTAATCATTAAAAGATCAGGACTTTAACAACCACGCAACATAAATTATAAATGATGGTGATTTGCATATGTTTATTAATCCTTCCAATCGCTGCATTCAAATCTATTAAAAAAAGGCAAAAACAAGAAACAGATCGGGTCTTTAGTCTTTTGAGATAGTTATGAAGTTACAAACAGTCGAATAACACAGAAGTGCTGGGATAACAGTTTATAGTTTAGATAAAACCACTGACGTTAATGGTAAAGATTAAAATCACCATGTGCTCAAAAATGAAAGTTGTAGGCAGCAATTACATTATTTAACCAATAGGTGGTGACAACCAGCCATCAAAAATATGCCACTGAATAATTCTTCAAAACTGATACATCCATCAATGAAACATGAAGTTTTATGGGTGAATATCTGAATCATTTATTGAAAATGAGATTAAAAATAAATATTGGTTGTACAAATTATAATGTCAGATTTATACATTTAGTGTTATCAGCAACAGTAGTAGTAACAGTGAATTTTTCACAGTACTGAATGTTTTACAATTTATTTTTATATTTTATGAAACCAAAAGTTTCTTGCAGTACTATTTTTGTAATTAATGGAAAACAAATATCATTTGTCTCCTCTTTTTGGCTGATCCAAAGAAATGGTCCGATCTGTGACTAAAAAACTATAATGTTATCCGAACTAGATTTAATGTTATCCGCTAGATTTGTGATCTGTTACAC